>JAKCPI010019471.1:0-67589 GCA_023213315.1 Euborellia annulipes
TGTATATTCTGGACAAAGTTGTTCAGTACAATTTCAATGGTTTCCCAGACTCGAAAAAAATGAATTTTAATATTTAATAAACACTTTTTTAATTTGAAAGGGATGCATGCACTTGTTGGCGGCCAGTTGCACTTGCCAGATGCGCCCCTTATGGTGTTATCACTCGCACATTTACACCCTATTGTGTAAAAAAGAGGTGCATGTATTGTTTTGGTAATAAAAAACGCCCCGAAAGAACAAGCGATCGGAATCAGAGAGAGGAATCTCATCTCCCCGGGAGAAATCACCGAGGGTGTTTTTGACTCTCTCCCACCCCGTTTTTCTTTCCGTTTTTTATCCATCCCCCCCCCCCCCCCCCCCCCCACCCCCCGTGTTTTATTGAAACCACAGATGCCAGACAAAGTTGCGGTTGGCCACTTGATGTGTCAATAAACAAGATTAGAGGGTTCGCAAATCTACTCTGAGTCTATTAAAAAAGATTTTTCAAGATTAATCGCATTTTATCCACTTCATTAAAAATAATTCCCTATGCTGCCAACGAGTCGGTGATATATCAATTTTAACGTTGCCTCTAAGAATACTTGTCTATTCTTATCGCTATGATTTCTAATTATTCTAATGTCTAGAAATGAGAGCGTCAATTTAATAGGTCTTGGCGTAGAAGGGCGAGTGCGAGTATTTCATTTCAATTACGTTTTTCTTGTCTCGACTTTGTTGTTTCCTTGACCTTTGAAACAAAAAAAAAAAAAAACGTTCTTAATTTTTCTGTTTTCTTTACTTAATAACTTTTATTTAAAAAAAAAAGCTGAATTAATTTTTTCCTCCATTTTTGACATTCCGACCTTCCTTAACATTTAAATAAAATTAGAATTTATCCTCAGTTCTTGTAGGCTTATAATCTAATAATTAGGCAGAAAGTTGTCATTGTTGTTGCTGCACAAAATTGTGCCCATAAATATTTTTTTATTAAACCGGGCGAGTGGTTAATGCTTCGTGAGAGTCTATTAGATAATTGTTAACTAGCTGTGCGGTCCGTCTTTGGCAGTACATTATGCTTTTCACAAATAATCATACTTTAATATAAAGCGCAAGTGGCTGACTTCCTGTCCCTGTGTGTATATGCTTATCAGGGCGCTGATTGGCTAGAGTTACAGGGAAATTTGAAATCTTAAAATTTTGCAATTGCTCGCCCTCGGCGGGCTTTACCACTGGTATTTATATAATTTTTCTTATAAAATATATTTTTTATTTTTTTTATTACAAAATTTTTAAAGGAGCCTCGAGTGGGGGAGGAGGGGAGGGGGAGGCACCAAAAATGACATGGCTCGAAAGGGTCAGCATACTCCGGAACGGTCATATCTTTTTGTCAATTGATATAAAATCATACTATAATATAAAGCGATAGCCATTGAATTCCGTTTTAAGTTCCTTTTTACCACTCTCTCTCGCTAATTGGTTGGAGTAAGAGGAAGCGGAGTCAGAGAGGGAAATTTTTAAATTTCCAAACAGTGAGCAAGAATAAATTTGATGCATTTGCTCGCCGAGGACGAGCATGGGGGCTCAGGGGGCGCAGGCTTCTGGGAAGTGGGAAACCCCGCCTAAGGTCTTTTGTGTACCATATAATAGAATATATTCAATAAACGAAGTTTTTTTTTTCTCTCTCGTTTTCTCTGCATTGTGGTTATAAGACACATCGTTTCGGAAACTCATTCTTCAGGTACAAATTCAGTTGCCTGAAGAAGGCCACTGATTGTTTCCGAAACGTGGTATCTTATAAAAATAAACCACAGTTTAACAGAAAACAAGTATCTTTCAATAATTGGAGGTTGTAAGAGGATCATACGCAAATCTCAATTGGAAGATTACTCCTTAATAGATAGCAGGTTCTTAAAGCAATATTTCAATAAAAAACATAAATATTTTTCATTTTCAGGATTTTTATTATTTGATGACTGTGTGTGCACATATACAAGTATCTTTATTTAATAACAATAACCGTGAAGGCTTTAATTCTCAATTGTGAGATTAAATTTTAACGTTTCCCTTAAAATTCTTAAACCAGAAGCGTACCGAGACAGTTGGGGGCCTGGGGCGTCACTAGAATGGGGGGGGGGGGGGCTATATACATTATGTACACTGAAAAAAAAAACCTTGTAAATTCAATGGAAATCCCTTCAATTCATTCCGAAACCGTAATGAAAATGCGTCAATGAGGTTTCTCGTCAATTCAATGGGATACCTTGTTAAAACGAAATTGAAGGTGCATCTTATAATTTCAAAAGGTTTTCCTGTTGAAAAAAACTGACCATTTTTCCTTTAAATTTAAAAGGAATTTTTGTTAAAACGAAGTTGACAGTATTTCCTGTAAATTTTAAAGGAAAAATTGTTGAAACGAAATTGACAGGATTTCCCGTAATTTTTAAAGGAAATTTTGTTGAAACGAAATTGACAGTATTTCCTGTAAATTTTAAAGGAAATTTTGTTGAAACGAAATTGACAGGATTTCCCGTAATTTTTAAAGGATATTTTATTAAAACTAAATTTATTAAATTTCTTGTAATTTTAAAATTATTTTTTATTTCATTCTGGTTTTACCTTGAATTTATTTCAATCTGCAACAGCTACACTCGCCGGAACACAGGTTTTTGGCGTATTGATTAATTAAAATAAATTTTTAATCATTTTTTAAATACACTGAAAAAAAAAACCTTGTAAATTCAATGGAAATCCCTTCAATTCATTCCGAAACCGTAATGAAAATGCGTCAATGAGGTTTCTCGTCAATTCAATGGGATACCTTGTTAAAACGAAATTGAAGGTGCATCTTATAATTTCAAAAGGTTTTCCTGTTGAAAAAACTGACCATTTTTCCTTTAAATTTAAAAGGAATTTTTGTTAAAACGAAGTTGACAGTATTTCCTGTAAATTTTAAAGGAAAAATTGTTGAAACGAAATTGACAGGATTTCCCGTAATTTTTAAAGGAAATTTTGTTGAAACGAAATTGACAGTATTTCCTGTAAATTTTAAAGGAAATTTTGTTGAAACGAAATTGACAGGATTTCCCGTAATTTTTAAAGGATATTTTATTAAAACTAAATTTATTAAATTTCTTGTAATTTTAAAATTATTTTTTATTTCATTCTGGTTTTACTCTTGAATTTATTTCAATCTGCAACAGCTACACTCGCCGGAACACAGGTTTTTGGCGTGTTGATTAATTAAAATAAATTTTTAATCATTTTTTAAATACATGTTAAATTTTTCTCAGGTCAAACGTAAAAAGATAATGCATACGTTTGACCTGATAAAAATTAAACATGTACCAGTATTAAAAAAATAATTAAAAATTTTTTTTAATTAATCAACACGCCCAAATCCTCCTGTGTTCCGACCAGCTGTGGTAGATTGAAATAAATTCAATTTAAAATGATTTTTTGTCAAAAACAATTTGACAGGAATTCTTATAATTTTAAAGGAATGCTTTGGATAAAGAAAATAATGTGAAAAAAAAAAATTAAATTTACAAAATTATAACATAAAAAATGTTTTTTTATTCTAGGAGTTAAATACAAAAAAATTACAACTCAGTTGTAATGTACACCAAAATTATATAAATAAATACTTTTGAAATGTATTTTCAAGATGTGTTATTTTATAAATATTAATTAATATTTTTGAAACAATATTAAAATATAAAAAGCAATTGAAATGTTATTTTCAGAACCATAGATGATGAATTGTTCAATTGTAGATGCTGAATCTTCGATTATGAATTCTGAAAAAAAGTTTGTTTTTTAATTCCATCAAAATTTGTTTATGCCAAGAGACAAATAAAAAAAATAAAATAAAAATTTGTTTATATTTTATTTTAACTGGTTGACGCATCTTGGTCGGCTAGGTAAAGTAAGACTGGTAAAGAGAGCCAGAAGCTATTAACCCCTTGGGTCTCTATTGTATGCGTTTCTTTTGTCTACTGGAAATAAGGAATTTTATTTGAAAGGACCCTTTTTTCACTCATGTCAATGGCCGACAGCCTAAAAAAGAATATTAAAGTTTTTTACAAAAAAAAAAAAAAAAAAAAAAAAAATAATAATAATTTGTATAAACAATATATAATATTTTGATACAATTCACTTTTTGTTTATAACATTATATTTACCTTTTAATATATGAAACAGATCTTCTAAATTCCACTCGATTAGCATGTGATATAATTTTAAATAGTCTTCATTGAAGTCCTGCAAGTCAAGCACAAAATTTATTATAAATAATATATTAAAAGAAAATCATAATATATTTTTAGACGTACCTTGGTTTTTTTGCCATAATATCTACGAAATTTAAAATAAAAAACAGGACACAGAGAAAATTTTGTTAGACGTGCCATGAATAAAAAAGTATAAATATTTTTCAAAATTAAAAAAGTATATGATATGATAGAAGATATCAACACGGATTTCACAAAAAATATTCAAAGAATATATCTGGAAGAGAAAATTCGCCTATTCTAACTCAAGCTAGTCATGCCGTCTACTAAGACAGAATGACGAGCTTGAGTTAGAATAAGCAATGGGTACGTAGGCAGGTAGAGAGGGAGTTGCCTTTTTCTTAGAAAATAAGAATTTAAAGGTTTATACTGTAAAAATGAAATGAAACCTTGTCAATTTTACAGGATTTCTTATTGAATTAGAACTCGATGGAATTTCCTGTAAAAATAAAAGGAAATTTTTTCATTTTTACGGTATGATTTTGTCAAATAGAACTTGAGGCGATTTCTTGTAAAAATAAAAGGAAAATTTGTTAATTTTATGGGAAGGTTTGTTGAAAATTTTTAAAAGGATTTCACTTTAATTTTACAAGGTCGGTTTTTTTTCAGTGTACAAGAGTTCAAAGCGGAAAAAAATTTTTTTTTAGAAACTTTATTTTTCCGCCCTACGGAACATTTTTTTCCCCTCCTTTTTTTAGGAAGAAGAAATTTTTGCAGCCCTGTGAAAAAATTTTTCTCCGGGACTTTATTTTTACACCCTGTAGAAAATTTTTTTTCTCCCTTCTGTTACTTTTTTTTTTAGGAAGACGAAATTTTTCCGCTGCCCCGGAGCCTCTCAAAGACAAATATTTGGGGGCCTATGCCGACTCGGGGGCGCACCCCCCCCCCTCCTCGGTACTCTGTCTTTAACTACTTTATCTATTTTCGCAAGGCTTTTTTAGAGGATTTTACAAGAATGTCTAGAAATAAAAAAATTCAAGTTATTCTAAAAACAAAATTTAATTATCAAGACTATGCGCAATATAAAAAAAAAAATTAAGACAATTTTTTCTGAGTTGCAATTTATCAAAGGCATCTTGTCTTTTTTTGTAGCTTTTGATTAATTAACTTAAAAGAAAAAATATGCGACCAATAAAGATCAGCGACATTAAATTTTTTCATGATGATGATGACGATCGTTATCAAACGACAGACAAGTGGTCCAGGGGATGATTAATAACCGTATACACAGAGGTCGGTCGATGTCATTTTATTATTTTTATGTTTATTTATAAATACATATATTGTATTTTTTTTCCTGTCTTGTAACGGCAGCCTGTGTGTGAGAACGAGTTGTTGTTTACACCATCATCTGGTTGCCATATGATTCATTTTTCGTTCGTCTACGGTTTAATTTATTTACTCTTTTTTTTTTTTTTAATTTTCAATTGTCTAGTATATTAGATTTTTTTTTTATTTGACCTCTCAGCTGCTGAGGCTATTTAGGGGGTTTATTGAAAATGGCAAACACTGTTTTTGTTCCCCCCTCCCCTTCAAGGAAAAGTTAAAATGACGCCACTGAACACCTCACTTTATCATTATTATTTCTAAAATTTTTTGAATTTTCCTTAAGACAGAATAGGACCTAAAGTGTTAAGCATGTTTTTCCCGATAAGATGGCATGGTGTGTCATAAAAAGATGCCCAAAAAATCAAGTAATTCAAAAATTTGCCAAGAGATGTCAGAATGGTAGCTAATAATATTTAATGCATTTGGTTTGATCTTTTAACAATAATACTTTATAAATGTTATTATATATTATGTGTCTTTTATAAAAGCATAAAAATATATAAATATAGGCCAGATATAGGCTAATACTATATCGTCTGTTAGACTAGCCTGCCATCTATTGCAAGAATGCTGAACTAATTTGACAGTTGGTTTTTAAATAAATCATCTAAGCTTATTTTAAAAATTTCTTAATTAATATGTGATTAATAATAACAATAAATTCATTTTTAAATTAAAAATAATTAAAGATTATTGTAACAGTTTGTTTTTCTGTATTTGCTTGATAACAAAAAAATTAATTACGGTAAATTTTTAATAAGTCATTAAAAAAATTATAGCTCCATGTCCCAATAATCTCTTATGAATTTAATTCATTTAAAAAAAAACCGCATTGAAAAATTCCTTATAATAGTCTAGTTTTTTTTTTTTTTTTAAGTACTTTTAGACGCCGCTCCTGAACCCCCTCAAGACTCAAGTTTCAGCCTCTCATTGAGAAAAAAAAAAGATTTTGTTTTTAATTATTCTTTAAGCTTTAGAATAAAAAAAAAAAGTTATTTCAATTTAAAACGCTTAAAGATTTAATTAAATTTTAATCAAAAAGTAATTAAAAATTCTGATTGTGGAAAAAGAGATTAAAATGGCAAAGTGACATCTTGACTTTTTGAAGAGCCTGGACTAGTGAAGTGCAAGTGTACCAATATAGCCTAAATGAAGGGGGTGCAGAAAAGAATCTCTTATACCAAAAGAAAAAATCTGGTGTGACTGGCGCACAGCACACAACTTTCTCTTACCCTTCGGTAAGAGAAAGTTGCGCACTGTGCTGGTCACACCAGATTTTTTGTGTCGAGATATATTTAGTTTTCCATAGCACCTTAGTTTCAAACTTACATTTTAAATGTTGACTGCTTCAAATAAACTATGGTTATTTTTCAAAATTTTAATCTCATATTTGGACATTTTATACACAATATAGAATCGTAAATAAATACAAAATTTCATAAGAATTGGAAAAAAAAATTTTAAATGCGTAAAAAGTTCCAAAGGGGACCCCCTTTTGAATCGAAATTAACATACAAATCCCTATAGGAAATTAACATTGTTTCTATGCGAAGATAAGGTGGAAAGGGAATTTAAAAAGAGTAGAGAGAGACGATAATGTTTGCAAGTGGGAGAGATATATATATATGTTTTCTTTGAAACAATTAAAACAGAAATAAAAAAAAAATCTGGTGTGACTGGCGCACAGCACACAACTTTCTCTTACCCTTCGGTAAGAGAAAGTTGCGCACTGTGCTGGTCACACCAGATTTTTTGTGTCGAGATATATTTAGTTTCCGATAGCACCTTAGTTTCAAACTTGCATTTTAATTGTTGACTGCTTCAAATAAACTATGGTTATTTGTCAAAATTTTAATCTCATATTTGGACATTTTATACACAATATAGAATCGTAAATAAATACAAAATTTCATAAGAATTGGAAAAAAAAATTTTAAATGCCTAAAAAGTTCCAAAGGGGACCCCCTTTTGAATCGAAATTAACATACAAATCCCTATAGGAAATTAACATTGTTCCTATGCGAAGATGAGGTGGAAAGGGAATTTAAAAAGAGTAGAGAGAGACGATAATGTTTGCAAGTGGGAGAGAGATATATATATGTTTTCTTTGAAACAATTAAAGACACAAATAAATTTAAAATAAATGGGAATTTAAATAATAATTGATTTTTAATCTAATAAAAAGAAAAAGATTTAAATTCCGTTACCATGGCAACCATTTCTATCTTTCCTATGAAGAACAAGAGTAAAGTGGTCTTCAGAAGATTTCAACGGCAAAATGAGAATATACATTTTAAAGAGCATCTAAAAAATAGTTCATTTATGAATTTTAAAAAAAATCCTTGGAGGGAATTTTGAGAAAATCGAAAAAAACTGAAAAAGTACATCAGTAAAGTACTAGTACTTTTTGGCCGATTTTGTTCAAAAGCTTATTTTGAGATTCTTCAAAGGTACCTAAGTTAAATATAAAATTTCAATCCGCTAGCTCAACTCCTTCATGCTAAAAAAATGGTTCCACACACACAGACACACAGACACACAGACCAATTTGCGGGACCCACTTTTTTGGACTCAGGGGACCTCAAAACATGTATATCCATCAAAATCTCGACATCGAATTTTTGACATGATCGCAATACTTTCTCTCTCTATATATATTAACATATATAGAGGTAAGAGAAAGTAAAAAAATCTGGTGTGACTGGCGCACAGCACACAACTTTCTCTTACCCTTCGGTAAGAGAAAGTTGCGCACTGTGCTGGTCACACCAGATTTTTTGTGTCGAGATATATTTAGTTTCCGATAGCACCTTAGTTTCAAACTTGGATTTTAAATGTTGACTGCTTGAAATAAACTATGGTTATTTTTCAAAATTTTAATCTCATATTTGGACATTTTATACACAATAGAGAATCGTAAATAAATACAAAATTTCATAAGAATTGGAAAAAAAAATTTTAAATGCCTAAAAAGTTTCAAAGGGGACCCCCTTTTGAATCGAAATTAACATACAAATCCCTATAGGAAATTAACATTAGGCCTATGAGAGAAGGCGGAGAGACAGGCGATAATGTTTGCAAGTGAGAGAGAGAGATATATATATGTTTTCTGCCCCGGGTGTGGCGTAGTAGGTAGCGTGCCTACCTCCTATACCAAACGTCGCGGGTTCGGACCCAGGCAGTCCGATGATTTTATTTAAGCCATTTGGATACCAGATGGCTTAAATAGAAATGCCTGATCCCACAATAAATATATTCCTTACAACGGTTATCGTCAAAGTCTTAAATGGCCTGAGTTGCCGAAAAGACTGTATGAATGTGTGTGTGAGTGTGAGTGTGAATGAGAAAAAACAAATATATGTTTTCTCCTAAGCAATTAAAGACACAAATAAATGGGAATTTAAATAATAATTGATTTTTAATCTAATAAAAAGAAAAAGATTTAAATTCCGTTACCATGGCAACCATTTCTATCTTTCCTATGAAGAACAAGAGTAAAGTGGTCTCCAGAAGATTTCAACGGCAAAATGAGAATATACATTTTAAAGAGCATCTAAAAAATAATTGATTTTTGAATTTTAAAAAAAATCCTTGGAGGGAATTTTGAGAAAATCGAAAAAAACTGAAAAAGTACATCAGTAAAGTACTAGTACTTTTTGGCCGATTTTGTTCAAAAGCTTATTTTGAGCGTGTGGGAAGGTACCTAAGTTAAATATAAAATTTCAATCCGGTAGCTCAATTCCTTCATGCTAAAAGAACAAGAGTAAAGTGGTCTCCAGAAGATTTCAACGGCAAAATGAGAATATACATTTTAAAGAGCATCTAAAAAATAATTGATTTTTGAATTTTAAAAAAAATCCTTGGAGGGAATTTTGAGAAAATCGAAAAAAACTGAAAAAGTACATCAGTAAAGTACTAGTACTTTTTGGCCGATTTTGTTCAAAAGCTTATTTTGAGCGTGTGGGAAGGTACCTAAGTTAAATATAAAATTTCAATCCGGTAGCTCAATTCCTTCATGCTAAAAATCTGTCCACACATACAGACACACACACACACACACACACACACAGACCAATTTGCGGGACCCACTTTTTTGGACTCAGGGGACCTCAAAACATGTATATCCATCAAAATCTCGACATCGAATTTTTGACATGATCGCAATACTTTCTCTCTCTATATATATTAACATATATAGAGGTAAGAGAAAGTAAAAAATACTAAATGAAAATGAGAATGAATATAACCCTGGGGAAAGGGAGAATGAACAATCAAAAAAAAGGACTTTGAGTTTTAAAATTCAAGAAGGACTAACGAAAAATAAAATTTTTTAAAATCTACGATTTTGCAAATTTTATTTTATTTCACACCAAGCTAACGTTTCGATTCTTAATCTAGGGCTTTGAACACGTTGAATACTGATTATATTGGGGACTTAAGATCAAGGGAGTTTTCTTGGGAGAGGCGTAATCTGGTGAGACTAGTCGCACGGCACACAACTTCCTCTTTTGGTAATTTTTTCTGTACTTATTTGGGAGATTTTTTGGGTCAAAATAGATTTGATCACACAACGCGACAGACCATTTTGAAGGTCCCACCTTTTTCGGGACCTTCTTCCATCAATATTCTTGACATTTAATTTTTGACACGATCGCAATATTACATATATAGGTAAAAGAAAGAAAAAATATATATTTATACAAATCAAATTTTTAAGTATTAGTTTTTAAAATTTTATATTAAAAATACAGTTTTTTTCCCAAAAAAATATTTTTCTCAAATCTCGGAGGGGGTAATTACCACCCTTGTATCCTCCCTTGCTTAAGATTCCATTTATATCTCTATAACATTCGCCACTGTGTTGGATGATATCCAAATTTCTCATTCACTTGTAAATTTTATATCATCCTGTGGGCCACCAATCCAGGAGTTGAACGCTACTTAGCATTGCTTTTTGTTATAATTTGAGACAACAAATATAATAGCATGGTAATTCTCTTTTAAATTTATGAAAATATTAACTAAATTACATATTAACGAAATAAGGCAATAAAATTTCATTTTCATTTCTCCCACCATATTTTTCGCTAATAATAATTTAAGATTAATGTGTTACATATAAATAAATTTCATGGCCCTTTTTCTTCTCTTTCCTAAAATTCAAGAGAACAATTAAAAGGAGGGATTTAAAATTGACATGCGGAGAGATTCCCACCGTTTTTATTCCCCCCCCCCGACTCCCTTTTGAATGAAATGCATCTCCCCTCCCCCTCTGTTAAGGGTCACTCACTTCAAAATGAACCCACATTGTCCTCTTGGTCAAAAGATTAATTGATTTGAAAACTAAAAAAAGGAGGATCTGTTACAAATATACACTTGTTCATTTCATATGACGTTGCAGATCCTGCTTTTGTTAACTTGCTCTTTGTAGATATGATCAGGGATTCGAATTTACAAAAGAGAAAGATTGTAGTGATATTTCTTTTTTTTTTTTAATAAACAAATAAATAAAACGTAGGCTGCATCCTTACAGCTTTACCTTAGTAATATTTAATTTAAATTTCGTGATGGGATTTTTTTGAAAGCATGCTTTTTATTTTTAGTTAATGAATCTTTTTTTTTTTTTTTGATTAAACATTCCAGTCCTTTAGGGCCGTGAGAATTCACGTATAAAAATATTTACTTAATTATAGAGTCGATATGTAATGGGTTACTTTATGGGAAGAGATGAAAATTCGTTAAAATAAATTAAATTTATTCTTTTGGCATTAAAAGGGCCTCTAGGTGAATTAAAGGAAGGGCTTAATGACTAATAAAGGTCACCATTTAAATCAAAGTGTTGACGGAAGTAAAATTAATCAGCTGGCCATCTTTTGTGTTTCAAATAAAATGTTGGCCTTGGTGTAGTAGCATACGGGCATTTGTACAGTGAGGGTCAAATATCAAGTCCCACCCATGCGTTTTCTACTTGTGATTACTTCATTGTTTTTATAAAAGAAAATGAAAATATTTATTGGAAATTTTCTAGATTTGAACCATGAAAGTTTAATAAATATTTTTAATGTAAAATTTTAAAAACTAATACTAATAATTTGATTTGTATTTATATTCTGGCAAACAAGTACAGAATGCGCCTTTAGAATACCGAAATTAAGAAAAAAATGTGTACTGTGCGACCAGTCACACCAGATTACACCCCCCCCCCCCCGAGAAACACTTCTGGATCCGCCCGCTCTTGTACCAAAGGTAATCGAAAGTTGTGTTCTGTGCTTGTCACATCAGATTTTTTGTGCCGACATATATTTAGTTTCCGCCGATATATTATAATTCAAGATGTAATAAAATTTATAAGTGTGGGAAAATACTGTATTTATATGGCAACCATGAAATACAAGAGTAAAGTGTGCTTCAAACAATTTTGACGACAAAATGAGACTATACGTTTGAAAGAGCATCTAAAAGATAATTGATTTTTGAATTTTAATCAAAATCGTTAAAGCGAATTTTGAGAAAATTGAAAAAAAAAAAAAAAAAAAAAAAAATGAAAAAGTGTGTCAGTAAAGTACTAGTACTTTTTGGCCAATTTCGTTCAAAAGCTTGGTGTCAGGTCCCAAGAGGGTAGCAAACTTAAATATAAAAGGAAGGTGAAGAAAATAGACTTTATTCGGCCCAAAATTATTTATTACCAATGTCAACGTTTCGGGGACTATACGTCACCCACCCTCAGGACAAAGGTCGTAAAAGTATTTCGTGCCTCCAGCACTCGTGTAGTAAATACAAAAATTATTTTGTTGTTTGAAATGATGACTTCAGCTCACCATATAGCTAAATTGTATGCAAGTTTTAACCACGAGCCACTCTGAGTCAATGCTTTTGTCCTGAGGATGGGTGACGTATAGTCCCCGAAACGTTAACATTGGTAATAAATAATTTTGGGCCTAATAAAGTCTATTTTCTTCACCTTCCTGTAAATTAGACGGCCTTCCTCCATACGATTATATTAAATATAAAATTTCAACCCCCTAACTCTTTTCGTTCTTGAGATATTTTGTTCACAGGCAGACACACACTTTTTTTTTAACACACACTTTTCTCCCACTCACACTCACATTCACGCAGCCTTTTCGGCAACTCAGGCCCTATAAGACTTTCACGATAATAATTCAATATATCTATTTGGGGTCCAGGCAATCTTATTTAAGCCATTTGGTATCCAAATGGCTTAAATAAAATCATCGGACTGCCTGGGGTCCGAACCCACGACCCTTGGTTTAGAAGGCCAGCACGCTAACCCCTATTGCAAAGGAAAAAAATGCTTATTAAAAAGATCATTTGTTATTGATAGATTTTTCTCTTGATAGGAAAGATAATTGAATTGAAATAAAAATTACTCGTATTTTTAAACCCAAGAAAAAGCATAAAATAGAGAGCTTAGTATTTTATTTAAGCCCGATGTTGTTTTTAAAGCATATGCTACCAATCTGTCGTTGGAAAGAAAGAAAGAAAAAAAAAAAGGATCAAGGATCAAGCTGGTTGATTTTTCGGTTTTTGGACTTGAAAAAGGTGCAGCAGCCGCACATATCTTTATGGGTCATTTTAAAGAGAGAAGGGCCGGGCATCTGCAAGCATGAAGAAGAAGAGTGTTTGGTTGCATAGAAGAGATGAAGGAGGGGAGGGAGGACCCCCTGACAAGAGGAGGAGGAGGAGGACAAAAAAAAAGCCCCAGATGGTGTTCTTTTTTTGGGGGGGATGGAGACATTCACTTTCTTCTCTGAATGCAACACGTTGCATCGTTTTGTGTATGTTCTAAGAACGGTTGGTTACTCTTTGTTAACCTTGTATTGGTATTATGGATTAAAAAGAAATAGAGCGAAATAAGAGATAAATAAATAAATATAGGAGATCTAGAGTTTATAATTATATCAAGGTGAAAATTTATATGAGGAAAAAATATTTCCTAGATGGGATTGCGATACTTCGATACTTTTACAAGTACAGTGAGGGACAATTTTAAGTCCCTCCCATGCGTTCTCTACTTGCGATTTTTAAAAAATATATATTTTTTAATGAAAACTTTCGTGGTCCAAACCTAGAAAATTCCCAATAAAGATTTTCATTTTCTTTTATAAAAACAATGAAATAATCACAAGTAGAAAACGCATGGGAGGGTCTTAATATTGTCCCTCACTGTACAGGAGAGTCTTGCTAATCTGGCCTAAACGGACCCGACCCTATGCCGGATTACCCGATCAATGATATTCAATGTTTTTATATACACCAAATACAAATTTCTTCTAAAAAATCTGGTGTGACTGGCGCACAGCACACAACTTTCTCTTACCTTCGGTAATCGAAAGTTGTGTACTGTGCTGTCTCACCAGATTTTTTGTGTCGACATGTATTTAGTTTCCGACAGTAGGGTACATTCGATTTTCAAGATGTAAAATTTATAAGTATGGCAAAATATTTATATGTTGTTACCATGGCAACCATTTCTCCTATCTTTTCTATGGAGTACAAGAGTAAAGTGGTCTTCAGAAGATTTCAATCACAAAATGAGAATATACATTTTATAGAGAATCTAAAAAATAATTGATTTTTGAATTTTAAAAAAAATCGTTGGAGCAAATTTTGAGAAAATCGAAAAAAACTGAAAAAGTGCATCAGTAAAGTACTAGTACTTTTTGGTCGATTTTGTTCAAAAGCTTCGTGTCACGTCCCATGGGAATGCCTAACTTAAATATAAAATTTCAACTTCCTAGCTCTTCTCGTTCTTGAGATATTTTGTTCACAGACAGACACACAGACACACAGACACACAGACAGACAGACAGACAGACAGACAGACAGACCATGTCGCGAAAACCACTTTTTTGGATTCAGGGGACCTCAAAACGTGTATATCCATCAAAATCTCGACATCGAATTTTTGACATGAATCCAATACTTTCTCTCTCTATATATATTAACATATATATAGAGGTAAGAGAAAGTAAAAATTTAAAAGGTGGCTTTTTAACATGCCGTTATACCCGAGTATTGAAGTCTGGATAAGCAAGACTCTAGTGTACCAAGTTTCGAATGGTATTCCAGTAACTTACATAGAGAATCTCAAGTAAATAAATAAAAATCTGGATATGATATTCAGGCCAATTTATTCGGATTTTTACCTCTACGTCTCGGAGTTTAAACGACTCCTTCTTCAGGACCATGCGGGATTAAGAAACAAATTTGCCCTCAATTTTGTCATAAGAAATTGTAATTAATTTCTCTATTGCACATATACTCAAAGACGATGGGACCAGACAAAGAATGATCATTCATTTAGTATATGTAAAATTTTTAATTAATCTTTCTTCAATTTTTTTCCATCAAAGACGTTTTGGGCGCAAATTGATAGTCAGTATAAGAAAATAATAGTGTTTAAAATTTACAGAAAAGTGAATTTATAGCTGGATGAAAGTTGTTGATGAATAGAAAGAAGAAAAGAGAAGCAGCTAGTATTTATTTCATTAAGGTAACGTTTCGGTCTTGATCAAAACCATCTACAGTGGGATTGGAGGTATCATATCATGACTGTTATTCTTTGAAAATAATTTCAATTTTTTTATTTATATTTATGAATTATATAATTGAGTATTCAACATTTAATTCATACTGACCTCCTATAAGCCAGCGTTTTCCTCCCTGGGGAGGCGCTGACTAGTCTAAGGGGAGGCGCGAATATTGGCCACCAAGATCAATTTTCCAAATGATTGCTACTTTTATCAATAAAATAATAAATATGAATAAATAAAAAAATATATATTTTTAAGTATTAAAAATTTGTGTTATTGTATTAGTATTTTATTAAATGGGGGGGGGGGGGCGTCATACGAATAACTAATTTTAATAAGGTAGGCGTTGTAAGATAAAGTTTGGAAACCACTACAATAAGCTCTGAAGATGGTCTTGACCAAGATCGAAACGTTAACTTATGGTGCTTAATAAATGAAACAAATACTATTTTCATCTTTCTTTAAAAATCAATTTTTTTTTTTTATTTCCCAAAATTTTAGAAATTTTATATAATAAAAAGCAGCCAATAGCGGAATCAGCATAAATGAATGATCAAGTAGAGATGAGGTACGAGGGTCCGGGTCCAGCAGCTGCGTCCGCATCTGTCTTAAAGCCACGCGCTCAAGATGAAGAAGGAAAAGAAGGAGAGAGAGAGGAAAAAAAAGCGGCAGCTGCTGGCCGTGTGGGTGTCCATTTGTTTTTCTCTCTCTCTCTCTCTCTCACAAACACACACCTCAAATCTAGGCACGTGTGCACGTATCACCCCCTGATTTTTTTGTGGATGGGGGTGGGGGAGGGTTGCAAGCACATGGCACGCGAGAGTCGCCTGCCCTGCTTCCTTAGCTCGGAGGTTAACATCAATTTTTGAAAATTTTATGCTATAAAATAACATAAGGTTAGCTAAATCTTTTTTTTTTTGGAACTCTCTGTAGACACCTGTCTAAAGTCTAATAATGTTAGAATATTCTAAAATTGAGGTCATGTATGAATATTTTTAATATTTTTATTACAGTTTTTTAACAGCATATTCAGGTCTATTCTCTTAGTAAAACTCTTAACAAATCAGCGTTTATTCATTTTAACACCCCGATGACTTAAATTTCTATTCTGTAAGCAAAAACCTTAACGTTAACAGCTTTAATATATAGTGTTAAAAATCCAAATGGTGCCTTTAATATTTTAACTCCTTATTTAATGCATCTTTATTCAAAAAATAAGGTTATGATTTTGACAGCTTTGGGATTAAAGCAACATGTTAAATTCTCTGTTAAAACTTAGTTTAAAGAATAATATTTTTTAAAGCTGATGTTATTACTTTACTTTTTAACACCCAATTTATGATTTTAAATTTTAACGTCTGTTTTTAGAGACCTGATTGCACCCCACTGCGTCACATATCTGTCTGTCGTGTGTGCACTGTGTAATTGAAACCAATATATTTTTAGGTGACGCAAACGTGTGCATCCGGAACTTTAAAACGGGTAAAAATGTGGATACTAGGCCATAATGGTGAACATTTTGACAAATACTATAAAGAGATTCCCTTTAATATGCCAAAAAATATAATGAATAAAGGAGATGAATTTTGGGAAAGAGGAAATCTTCCTAGCTACGCCAAAGAATAAATTTATTTGTTAAGTTTTATAACTGCATTGATGTTGGTTAAATGTTTAATGCCATTAGAGAAGAGATTTTTAACGAGCATACTCTAAACCAGTGTTTTCCAACATAGGAGGCAATTCCATTGTTAAGGGGGACATTTCAAAAATGGGCTGCTCCAGAAGATTGACTCACTCTATTTTGTTTGCTCAAAAGTTTCCTAACAAGTATTTTTTCCTAAAACATGTCTTTGGTAAAATAATGTAATATTAATTAAATCTAAAATGTCTGTGTAGATTTATACTATAAAGCAGGTGTTACATCATTTCCAAGAATTTGGGATATTAATTATTATCAGGAATGAAAGTTAGAAGAAAACGCAACCAAAATTTTTTCTTTAAAAAATATATTTTCAAAGTTGACGTTTGGGCTTTGGTCAAAGCTATCCTCGGAGCTGTTATTGTTCATCATATACATATATTTTGAGTTGTATCAGGTATTAATTTAGGATATAACATCAGGAAAAAAAAGTCTTCAGTTCGAGAAAAACTTTTTCCTTCCTTGGTGATAAAAGAAGGAAAAAGTTTTTCTCAAACTGAAGACTTTTTTTTCCTGGACTTTCAAAAAACTCAGTTCGTTAGTGTAATCTTTAATTTTATATGCCCGGGTCACAAAATTTTGAGAATTAACCGGTTTCATATAAAAGTGACTTAGGTTTTTGAGATATCTAATAGTTTTTGAGATAACGACGAATTATTCCAACTTGTAATTTCTGGAAGTTTAGAATAATTAAATTCACAAGAGATATTGTAAAGTACAAAGGGAATTCCTTCATTAAAACATTCTCAAACAAATTCCAGCTGTAATTTTAAATGTCACATTTTTTAAAATACCAAGACATAAAGTTTATGGGAGATGGAATTTTTTAGATAAAATTTATTTAAATGGTATTTTTGCAAGGTATTTTTTTTTTTTTCTAAAACAGATTAATGGAGAAATAATAAAAAAAAAGGATTTTTTTTTTGAGCTACCAGGGTCTCGTCTATAAGTTGGAGCAGCCGGTGTGCTGATGAAGCACGTGTGCAGGAAACAGCAGCCCCTGATACAGGATACCTCACCTCCTCTTTCTCTTCTGATTCAGATGAAAAATGCCCAAAGGAGAGACAGACAGACAGACAGAAACGTGGCCTAAAGAAAAGAACGGAAACTGCTCAGTAAAAAAAAAAAAGAGCTTCAGGTCTTTAGATCTCGATTCCTCCCCCTCATTAAATCCATTTCAAAAGTGCACTCTGCACTTTTTTTTTTGAATTCTAATACATTGAACCTTGCTCTCTTTCTTTTATGCTATTGGAAACCTGTGCAACTCGGAAGAAATATCATCCGCCAAGGTGGTCTATGATTCATATTTATATAACACACAATGGAATAAAAGAATGTCGCTGCTAAGCAAATAAAAGAAAACATAACAATATTTAATTTCCATACGTATCATCAACAAATATCGGCGTTTAAGCAAACGTGTTTTTTTTTTCTTTTAAATACGTCACACTAAAAATAATAAAATATTTATTTTTCACTAGTGAAAAAAATATTTGGGAATACTAGAGTAGCAAATTCAGCAACGAACTCCTAAAATCATTTAAGATTTTAAATAAATACTGGTATATCGCAATTTTGAAAGCCGACTCGAGCCTCTCACTTAAAACGAGAAAGGTATCCCAATTTCAAACAATAATAGCTTGTTGTTATAAGGCTTGTTGCATATGAAGCCCTTCTGTCTCGGGGAAAGGATATATATGCCTTTTTCCCAGGTATGATGATGGTCCAAAATCTAGGGCCGAAACGTTAGTGGTCTCAATAAAGAAACTACTTTGGCTGCATTTTCTTCAACATCTACTCCAGTACTAAATTAGTGAATAATTATAGAGATCGGGCCTGCGGGCTTGGTCTAGTTGGTAGCGAGCTTACCTTCTATACCAAGAGTCGCGGGTTCGGACCCCAGGCAGTCCGATGATTTTATTTAAGTCATTTGGATACCAAATGGTTTAAATAGAAATGCCTGAATCCCTAATAGATATTATAAATAATAACAGTTATCGTGAAAGTCTTATATGGCCTAGTTGCCGAAAAGACTGTGTGAGTGTGAGTGTGAATGAGAAAAAAGTGTGGGTGTTAAAAAAAAATACTAAATTAGTGGGCCCCAGCTCCCTTGGGGGCCATGGATTGTCTGCAGGGGGGGCCGCGATGAGCCGCAAATATAACAAATAAATTATTATTGTTGAATAAGTTTAAATAGGCCTACTTGAATTATAAATTTAGAAAATAAAATTGTTATTTAATATTTGTTTTGCCCCCGGGCTTGGTATAGTTGTTAGCGTGCCTACCTGGTCGCGGGTTCGGACCCCAGGCAGTCCGATGATTTTGGTATCCAAATGGCTTAAATAGAAATGCCTGGACCCCCCAATAGATATTATCATATATAACGGTTATCGTAGTCTTATATGGCCTGAGTTGCCGAAAAGACTGTGTGAATGTGGGTGTGAGTGTGAATGAGAAAAAAGTGTGAGTGTTTTTTTATGAAAAAAAAAGAAGCAAGCTCGGAATTGGTGGCCCCAAGCAATCAGCGTGTGAAACGCCTTCCGGTAGCTATCGGTACTTTTTAAAAAATTATATAAATAAAGAATTAATCCCTAAATGGCCTCTGTAGCAAAAAATGGTTTAAAAAAAAATATAGATTGCAGTAACTAATGGAGTCCTTTGAAAATGATATATAAAAAATCTGGTGTGACTGGCGCACAGCACACAACTTTCTCTTACCTTCGGTAATCGAATGTTGTGTTCTGTGCTTGTCACACCAGATTTTTTGTGTCGACATGTATTTAGTTTCCGACAGTACGGTACATTCGATTTTCAAGATGTAAAATTTATAAGTATGACAAAATATTTATATTTTGTTACCATGGCAACCATTTCTCCTATCTTTTCTATGGAGAACAAGAGTAAAGTGGTCTTCAGAAGATTTCAATCACAAAATGAGAATATACATTTTAAAGAGAATCTAAAAATAATTGATTTTTGAATTTAAAAAAAATCGTTGGAGCAAATTTTGAGAAAATCGAAAAAAAACTGAAAAAGTGCATCAGTAAAGTGCTAGTACTCTTTGGTCGATTTTGGTCAAAAGCTTCGTGTCAGGTCCCATGGGGGTGCCTAACTTAAATATAAAATTTCAACCTCCTAACTCTTTTCGTTCTTGAGATATTTTGTTCACAGACACACACACACACACACACACAGACAGACCATGTCGCGAAAACCACTTTTTTGGATTCAGGGGACCTCAAAACGTGAAGATCCATCAAAATCTCGACATCGAATTTTTGACATGAATCCAATACTTTCTCTCTCATATATATTAACATATATATAGAGGTAAGAGAAAGTAAAAATTAACACTAGCTCAAAGTCGAGTGGAATATTTACAAAAAAAAAAAAAAAAAAATGGGATTATAAATTTGTGTCAGAGTGAATGTTGATTAAAAAGATAGATTTTCTTTTTTTTTTCTCTTTTATTATTGGAAAATAATTAAAGAGATATTTTGATGATTAAAATAAAAGGTCCAATCAAGAGAGGCCGGTTCCAAGCAAAGGCTCAGCTTACGAGAGCCCTCGGGGTCTAATCTAAAATTTTTTTTATTAATTATTCATGTTCAAAACTCTCTAATTTTTTTCAAATAAAACGTTCTTTGTTCATTCAAAAAAAAAAAAAAACTATTTCACTTTCAGCTACAGAGATTATTTAGGTGTTTTTCGTATTTTTATTATACCAATGGCAACCAAGAGACTTTTCACATGCTGTTTCCTCGAGGCCACCCACCTGAGGTTCCGCAGTGTTTGCCATTTCTTAGAATTAGAAAGTTTAGTAGCCTACTAACTGTGCTGTCTCACCAGAATTTTTGTTCCGATCTATTTATGTTTGTTATTTAGAAATGTATTATTTGTATTTTTTTTTTTTTTTTTGTATTAATGTTTTCAATATTTTGTAAATGGGTTTTTGGCTAAGAGTAGTTTTTTTTTTTTTTATTTTATTCTTTCATGCATCTCTGGCCATATAGACTCTACGATACTCATTATTTAAATACATATATTTGAGGAGAAATGCATATTTATTTATACCATTTAATATCCAAATGATTTAAATGAATTCATCGGACTGCCTGGACTATCATTTTTAGCCTCTCGGCCACGTGAGGGGAGGGGGGGCTGAGAGTAGTTTAATAATAAAAAAAAAATTTTCCGATCACAACTCAAGAGGCAAGTAAAATTTATAATCAAGCATAAGAATAATATTTATATTTTAATTATGTAGATCTATTTTAATATCATGGCAACAATTATCTATCTTTCCTAAGAAGTACAGTGTAGAGTAAAATGTGATTCTAACAATTTTTTTTAGGAGCGGGGGGGGGGGGATGGGGGAGAATATACATTTATTTAGCATCTAAAAAATAATTGATTTAGGAATTTTTTAAGCGAAAAAACTTAAAAAGTAGATCAGTAAAGAAAGTACTACGTAGTACTTTTTGGCTGATTTTATTCCAGTTTCATGTTGCATGCCAAAGGGCGAGTATCGAAATTAAATATCAAATTTCAACCTCAAAGCTCTTTTCTTGTGATATTCTGTTCATACACATACAAACAGACCGAAATGTTTATGCAGATTATGAACTTCAATCTTACTGGGGACTAATTGTTATAAGGCCTATTGTGTATTTCTAATAAATAAAATGAATACATAAAACATACCTATACCTAATGTATTTCTTATTAAGTCTTTTTTATACCCTGGTTCGTGACGGTTGTTCGCTGCAGGAGCAATTGTTTGCACCTAAGGACTTTTGCCCCGCTAGTGCGGACTTTTACCCCCTCGGTGGGGCAAAAGTCCGCAAATGAAAATTTTTGTTTAAATACCTCTCCTACTCTTATGCTACCGAATTGGAAACCAAAAAAAATTATGTAAGATAGCCAATTAACCAGGCTTTCAGGGGATGTTCCTATTTTTATTGTATCTTTCATAGGAAGGTCAAAAAAAATTCCCAAAGAAAAACTGCGGACTTTTGCCCCACCTTACTCTATATGTGAGGAGAAATGCATATTTATTTATACCATTTGGTATCCAAATGATTTAAATAAATTCATTGGACTGCCTGGGATCGGACCCCCCGCCCGGGGGATCCCGGACTATCATTTTAAACCTCTCGGCCACAGGAGGGGAGGTTTAATAATAAAAAAAATTTTCCGATCACAACTCAAGAGGCAAGTAAAATTTATAATCAACCATAAGAATAATATTTATATTTTAATTATGTAGATCTATTTTAATACCATGGCAACAATTATCTATCTTTCCTAAGAAGTACAGTGTAGAGTAAAATGTGATTCTAACAATTTTTTTTAGGAGCGGGGGGGGGGGAGAATATACATTTATTTAGCATCTAAAAAATAATTGATTTATGAATTTTTTAAGCGAAAAAACTTAAAAAGTAGATCAGTAAAGAAAGTACTAGTACTTTTTGGCTGATTTTATTCCAGTTTCATGTTGCATGCCAAGGGGCGAGTATCGAAATTAAATATCAAATTTCAACCTCATAGCTCTTTTCTTGTGATATTCTGTCCATACACATACAAACAGACCATTTTGCTCTAGCCACTTTTTTAAATTAATAAGATTATATATATTTGTATTAGTGAAGTTAGAAATTTAAATCAGAATATTAAATAATTTCAAAAATTCTTGAAGCTTGTATTCTTAATTCAACCTCTATGTTAAGAATAATTATTGGCCTTAGATCGTTGGGAACTATAGAATGTTTAGTCTAATGTTAAATTTAACAAGATGTGTAAATTCAAAGCTAAGTTGATTAATCCAGAAACCTACCCTAAATCTCTTCAATATTTAAATCCCTAATCCTGTTTCAATCTGATCAAAAGCATGTTGTAGTATAAGAATTTATAAATTAACAAAACATGTTATTATTAGTTTAATTTTTATTCTAGTGTATAAATTATTTATTTGCCGAAATGTGCGTGAATGGAAACCATTAAAAGAAATAAATATCCATGGTAATTTTATAGTCTGGAGATGAGAAAGAGAAAAGAGATCTGGTTAAAGTCTCTCTCTCTCTGTCTGTCTGTCTTTCGGAAAAGGAGGCATCTGGCTGCCAGGGAAGAGGCGGGGCGGGGACTGGCTATCAGAGCATAATCACTTGGAGAAGAGTCATTAGAAGAATCCTATTTATTAATTGAGTGAATGAATGAAGCAGAAGAAATGCATTCATTATATTAATAGGATAAAAAAATATATATAAAGATAAACTTCTTGTAGTCCGAGAGCTGGCGACAAAAATGAGCAAGAGTTTTCTGAAGACTAATATTTTCAGAATATGTTGCATTTTTGTGATGGAAAGATACTCTAGAGTCACTCTAGTACCGGGGCTTTAGGCCGAAATAAGCCGGTAGAGTTGCGGGAAGATGGTTTTTCGCAAATATCTCAAAAACTATGCGGTTTTCCGCAAAAATTCATCTATACAAAAATAATCGAAATTAAATTACAAACAAAAATTGTCTAGTACTTAATCATGCTAAAGTGAACGGTTCGGGAGATATAGGTAACATTTGATGGTTGTCATGGTAACAAGTTATAAATATTTCTCTATCTCAGTGTCTCCTTTCATATGAATTATAAATTTTACCACTCTAAATCTCCCGAACCGTTCTCTTCAGCGTGATTATGTACTAGACCATTTTTGTTTGTAATTTAATTTCGATTATTTTTGTATAGATGAATTTTTGCGGAAAACCGCATAGTTTTCGAAATATTTGAAAAAAAAACGATCTTCCTGCAATTTTACTGGCTTATTCCCGCAAAATATTTTTTTTGTGCCCAAAGGCGGAGGACCTGACCTCTGTGCCCTCTTCACCCCTGGAACCACTAGTGACTTCGATGATGGTTCAAATTAGAAACGAAAAGTCAACAATTGTATAAAATTTCATAAATTTATTAGGCCCTCGGGCCTTGGTGTAGGGGTTAGCGTGCTGGCCTTCTGTACCAAGGGTCGCGGGTTCGCATTCCGTCAAAATTTATTTCATTTTAATTGGCTACCAATAAATTGAAATAAATAGAGACGGGGTCTAAATGGCCTCCGTTGCCGAAAACGACCTTAAATAAATAAATTTATTATTTTTCTATGATTTCAGTTTTTTGTGATTGGAAGGATCCTTTTTGGCTTTCTCCGCCACCTTCAGAAAAGTAATAAAAAGATCGATTTCTTTATTTAAACATCTTTTAATTTGGAATATAAAGAAATATTTTAGTAATCAAATTTCTCTTTCACTTTTTATGAGTTTTCTTTTTCATTATCAAACAGGTTCTTCTCCATCTTTAAATTGACTAATTAAAAATAAAAAAATAAATAAGTTCCTTAATTTTAATATAATTCGTGTGTGCCTATGTCCAGTTTTAATAAAGGTCGTTCGTCGTCGTCAACGTCGATGTCCGATGCTCGCCGCTTTCGGAATACCTTCACTCTTCTCTCTCTCTCTCGCTCTCTCTTCCTTCTTCTTTTACATGTCGAATGGAACATCTGCCAGGAAGCACGCTAAGGTGGCAGCCAAGGCAACGAATTAAGTATATTACGTTATGTTGTTCGTGGGGAGGGACTACACTTACAATTATTATTTATGCTCATTTCAGCTCTAAAGAACTGATGATGGTTTTATCTAATTAAGCCCGAAACGTTTTCTGATTGGAGATTTTTATTCGATAGAGGCTCCTTTTTTTGGCTGACATCCTCTCTTCCTTCAACATTCTAATTGCTGAACAGCCACTTCTATTATCAACAAAGACAATAAATATTTTATACAATTGCGCCATTCGACTTTTTGAGCAGTTTTATTGACAGCCCCTGAGGATGGTCGCAAATCTGACCGAAACGACGGCTTGAAGGGACTAATAAACGAAATAAAAATAAATAAAATAAAATGATTTATTTGTTTGCTCATTGCTTACAAATGGATTCGAGATATAAACAAAAATAATATGACAATTTATAATAA
Source organism: Euborellia annulipes (assembly GCA_023213315.1). Taxonomy (NCBI): domain Eukaryota; kingdom Metazoa; phylum Arthropoda; class Insecta; order Dermaptera; family Anisolabididae; genus Euborellia; species Euborellia annulipes. The sequence continues at coordinate 24,867 of JAKCPI010019471.1, forward strand.
GTAATCACTTTTTCTGTGTTAATCATCCCAGTCGTTTAGGCAGAATGATCTGAGCTTCAGAGCCCCAGTTATGAACGCGAACACTCCCTCCACTTCCTTGATAGAATTCGTTGTTAATATCTCCTCAAGGTTTTTCCTATTGTTGCCCGGGAGGTAACCGCAGTGGGTTGTAGACAGGGCATTCCAGAATGATGTGTTGAAGTGTTTCCTCTTTGTGGAGATTACATAGAGTGCACATTTCGGTTTGGGTGACCTTGTACTCCATGTTGCCTATCCACGTCCTATACCGTTCTGTCCCAGATATTCTCAATTGGCTGAAGATTTTGATTTTTTGCCAGCTACAGTCCAGTTCAAGGTATTCTTCATTTCCACATTTGTTGAAGCTGCATAAGTTTTTGTATATGGGGCTGTAGGTCGATTCTCTAATTCTATTTAGATCTTCTTCGAGGTTGTGGAAGCGCCATTTTTCTATTAGAAGAGGTATTTTACTTCTTATGGATGTTGGGTTGATGTCATTGAAAATATCCTCCCCACTAAACGAAATAAACGTAGCTACAATCGCTCTTTTCTTTCTTCCTTACTACAAGATCAGCTATCGACCTCAATCTAGTACTAGAAAATAGCATTGTTTCGTTACAAATAATAAAATAGAAACTAAAAACTCTCAATATCTTGACTCAGTGGCAGGCAACTAGTGGACCGGAGGGTAATTTTAATGGTCCATAAAGAAATTCAGCTGAGTTCATTTATAAAAATTTTTAAATAAAAAATATTGTTATGAAAATACTAAGATTTAATTGGAGGCCAAGATGGTTGGTTATCTTAGGAAGGCAATTTGTTTTAAATTGAATTTTAAAACCAGTTGCTTCACTTCTAGTAATCTAGCAAACTTATCCGCCAGATAGCAAATCATCGATATAGTAAACAAGAACATGTTTTAACTTGAAGTTTTAATAAAAAATGAGTTTTTCATATATAATTAGCTATCTGAGGTATAAAGAAAGTTTTGTGAAGTTAGTAACTTAATAAAAATTATTAAAAATTAAAATAATTAAAGCAAATTAAATTTAAAAATTTCCAAAAAAATAAATAAGGCATGTGTTTCTAATTTCACCCCTATTTCGAAATTTCGGTCTTAGCTAGTTAACTACGGCCTAGGTACTTATTTAATAATATGATTAGTAAATAGTTGTTTAAAGACTCATAAGTCATAGTTAACTAGCTTATCCGTGCCAGTTAAGTACATCTGAAGCCACCGGCCCTGATATTTGCAAATGTTCCCAAATTATACAACATTTCAAGTCATTTTTTGGTTTTCTGTAAAAAGAATTTGTTAATAATCTTTCCTCTCAAGTGATAGTTCATCTCTTCTTTTTTCTCTCTGGCCTTGAAGGTTCTTTCATTTCAAAGCCGACCTTTACCTGGCTGGCCCTTCGTCCGGTTCGAAAATTAGATCTCCTACCCTTGGTCAGAAAAATCCATCCCGACCACTCTCTCTCTATCTCTCTCCAGGGCAAATTCTTTCTAGCTTTATAGGGATTCTCTGATAACCTGTTGCTTGAAGGCAACTTATTACAAATATTTTTTCAACTAGTTTGCTCGTTCTATTCTTATAAAAGGGCTAATAAAATTTCTCTTCATTAAAAATAAAAGCCTAATACCTCCCTCGTAACAAACAATAGCCTACTTAGTTCAAATTAAATTTCACAATTATTTTTCTATAATTAATTATATATATTAAATTTTAATTATCGCACTGAGTTAATATTATCCAAATATATAATTATTTAAGATTTAAGATAACGAAGTTTGAAACGCAATTTTTTCTTAATTCTACACGAATAACATCTGAATTACTGAACGGATTGTCATGAAATTAGCTCCAGTCTAGAGGCTATTGTGCTAATTAACTATTACTATGGCTGAGTTTCAAAAGATTTGGTTCAGAGGAAGTTGAGAAAAAACCGTGGTTTACCGCTCGCTGAGGTCCGATTCACCCCTAGTGTTAATACCTCCTTAGAACCACTTAGGACAACAAATTTACCTAACCTCATCCTAATCCGAAGAATAGTTCAGTTCCAGAGATATAAGCAAAAAAGCACATCACACACACTTTTTTCCATTTTTGGGGTCGTTATGACTTTTCACGAACACAATAATTTCCCCTTATGTTATATTACATATTAGCTGGAAAGTAAAAATGGATTGTGTGATCCGCACTCACGCCATTAACCTTAAGGGTCATCAGGCGAACTTGACCTCAAACGAAAGTCCTTTTAGCAGGTGTTTGTCTTCTGATTCTAATGATAGAATAGAATTGATTACCGCACTTCCCAAGTGAAAATCAACAACCAAACAGTTTGTACGATCCTTCAATTAAGTCATCATCATCACGATGATGATCATCATCGACGACGAGATCGTGCTTGGGAATCGAATTCCCATTCAAATGGCATTTCCCTCTAATTGGATATTTTCACACTCATATTGATGATGATATTTCGGCAAGTTCAAAATGTCAAATCGACTATGTTCACACGCTATTCGTAGTCCAAAAAAATAATCATCACTAGTAAAATAGTAATTTTGTTTTTTTTACTTTAAGAAATGTGAATGTCAAGGTTATTTCGTTTCCAAATTGCTTTGTAATTTATCAAGAGTTCTTCTGCCCTATTCAACGCAATCCGTTCATCACACTAATCTACAGTATTATATAATTCTGTCAGTCGCAAAAATATTAGAATTTTGATTTCAGATTCTTTTAGATTATTATTATTATTATTATTATAGACCTAAGGCACTTTGAACTGCGACCATTAGTTGATCTTTTGTTCTATCCTTTGTTGTCCAATATCTGTCCTTAGAATAGACCCGTCCCTTTTACCAGGGCCAGTATATTCTTTGGAGAGGCTTTTGATATTTCCTCAGGTTTTATTTCAGCCCTTTCGAAAATTGGCCTTCTTTGACGGGTTAGTGCAATGCATTCGCACATGATGTGTTCCGCCGTTTCTTTTGTCAGATTGCAGAGGCGACATGTATCGTCATCAGCTCTGCCCATCTTCATTAGATGATATTTCTTTTAGATTAGTTGGGAATAACATTAGTACTAGGGGCACTTTTCCTTGAATTAAAAAAAATTAAGTTTATTGAAATACCATGTTTTATATAATAAGTAACGTACACATACATCAATAATTTTGTTAGCTTAAGTATAGGGTAATTTTTTTTGATTATTTCAATATCTCGCAGCACCCCTTAGCCAATCACTTGGCACCCTTGGGTGCCAGGGCACACCGTTTGGGAACCACTCTTTTAGAGCATAAAAAAATAAAAATCAAATATTTTGTATTTAAAATTTACAAAAATTATAGGCATTCTATGAAATTATAAATTGAATTATTTTTAGGTACGTACTAGAAATTAATGGCTAAAAAATCTGGTCTGACTGGTCGCACAGCACACAACTTTCTCTTACCTTAGGTAATCTAAAGTTGTGAAGTTAAAAATTACATCTGTAAAGTACTAGTATTTTTTGGCAGCTTTTGTTCAAAAGCTTCAAGTCAGGTGCCAGGGAGGTGTCTAACTTAAATATAAAATTTCAACCTCCTAGCTCAATTTCTTCATGCTTAAAATTGAACACACAGGCACACAAAGACAGACCATGTCGCGAAAACTACTTTTTTGGATTCAGGTGACCTCAAAACGTGTATATCCATCAAAATCTCGACAAAGAATTTTTGACATGAATCCAATACTTTTCTCTCTATATATATTAACATATGTAGAGGTAAGAGAAAGTAAAAAGACCGGGGGTGGGTGGCCTGTTGCAGCTAGTAATTAATGAAAGCTTATTGGCGTTGAATTCTTTGTATCTCTATATTCGCATTCAGGTCTGAGAATGGCCCCATATTTGCCCGAAACGTCAGCATTGTCCAGAGTTGACTAATAAAAGCTCAACAAAAAATTTCAAATTTTTGTGTTATTAATAAAAATACAGTTTATAAACAAATTTCCCCTCGTTATGAAATATTTATGCCGTTTTCTATTATATATAAAACGAGTACTATTTGTCTCACACTGTTGTTGGGGAAAGGACTGGGGGGGGGGGGTGTGTTTTTCTTTTTTTTTGTCAAAATTCCACCATTTTGCTCTTCATCTTTTAACAATTTGTTTTCTTCCCTCTTGCTTCTTATCATTTATTTTAGTAGTATAATAAGTCAAAAAAACGTATCATCCAATTCAAGCCGTCAATTCCTCTGGGATGAAAGAAGATGTCATCTGAATGTCGAGAAACGTATTGATTAAATACGGTACTTATCGTGATATCAAAATGCAAAGACAGCTGCTATTTCTTGGAAATCTCTCTATTCATCCCCCTCCCCCCCCTCTACCACTTCTATCCATCTTTTATCATACAAAGCCAAGTCATTATATAGCCACTTCATTATATAAAATTTATATGTACATATGCTGTATATTAACGACTACCTTTATGCTAATTTTCGATGTAAGTGTGTGTTTTTATTTTATTACAATGAATTTTATACTTTTTACTGTATATCGAAAACTAATCATTTATTTATATGTACATTTTGTAGACGGACTGATGATGAGACATTAAAAATATCTCGAAACGTCTCCGGAGTGAGAAGCATATAAAGGCTTTTTATTTGGCTGAACCTGCCAAGTCTTTGTTTGAATCTATAAGCCTTTAGGAAATTTTAAATTGAACTGACCAACTCAGAGTCACTCAATCCTTTTTATCTGTTCAAGAATGAAAGGGTGGTCAACAAAATTTTGTCGTTGTTGACTCAGCATTTTTTTTCTTTTAAATCAACTCATTTTTTTTTTTGATAGTTATCACCAAGGTAAAGATAAAAAAAAAGAAGACAATTTCACGAGTGAGTTATTTCATTTGAGTCATGGGATGGACCAGTGTCCTTTGTTTAATAAAATAAAAATTTAGTTGCTGCTAAATATTTATTAATCAGTAATCAAAAAAACTAACAACCAAGTCAAAGGAGGAAATAGTAGTTCAAGCTCCTTCCAGCCCCCCACCCCAAAAAAAAAAAATTCCAAAAACAAATTAAATAAAAACATTTGGACATGTTGATTCAAAAAAACGAAAGACACTTTTTCATAACTAATTTTTATGCACTGAAAGAAAAACTCAAACCAAAATTAAAAAAAAAATTGCTACAAATAGAATTATAGATTTCGGTAACGAATTGAGTTAGTTGATAATAGAGAGAAAAATCTGGTGTGACAAGTGCTGTGCCTTACTTAAGAGAAAGTTGTGTGCTGTGCTTGTCACACCAGATTTTTTGTGACGACATATTAAAATTCAAGATAGAAAATTTATAACAATGTGAAAATATTTATATTTTGTTATCATGGCAACAATTTCTCCTATCCTTCCTATGGAGTACAAGAGTACAAGTGGTAAAGTTCAATGACGAAATGAGAATATACATTTTAAAGAGTATCTAAAAAAATAATTGATTTTTGAATTTTAATCAAAATCGTTGGAGCGAATTTTGAGAAAATCGAAAAACACTGAAAAAGTACATCAGTAAAGTACTAGTACTCTTTGGTCGATTTTGATCAAAAGCTTATTTTCATCTATCAGGTGGGTGCCTAACTTAAATATAAAATTTCTACTTCCTAGCTCTTTTCGTTCTTGATATTTTTTGTTCACACACACACACAGACAGACATGTCGCGAAAATCACTTTTTTGGACTCAGGGGATCTCAAAACGTGTATATCCATCAAAATGTCGACATCAAATTTTTGATATAAATCCAATACTTTCTTTCTAAATATATATGAAATATATACTTAGGTAAGAGAAAGTATAAATGTAGTGTTGAAATTTTAAACGCAATCACTACTCCCCCCCCCCTCCTCTCCCGGAAAAATTGTTTGGCTACGACAATGATAACAACAACGTAAAGGAACGAGAATTAATAAAATTCTCTTTTCAAACAAAGTCACCTTTCAAATCCTGTATTTTTATCAAAGATTAAATAAGAAAGCAGGATATCGCAAGCACTCAACAGACGATAACGTGAAGAAAGACAATCGCAAGCAAATCTCCTCTTTTTTGTAAGCAAGCCTTTTCTACCAACTTATCCCTTGGTTTATTGGGTATTTGGAAACTACGGTATATTTGCACCTCATCTTTGATTTTTAAAGAACCAATATTTTATTCAATTAGTAGTAATGGACATTTTAATAATATATATAAGATGAAGTAAAACAAATTTACGTAAAGTCTTTTGAAGTGGAATTTAAAAACCCTGACCTCAAGCACTAGGCTATTCAAGTTATTGTCCCAACCTTTTCTTTTTCGAATATATATTTTATTTCTTTATTATATGTAAATATACTATTGTATTATTGTTTGAAAATAATGTATTTATTTATTTTATCAAGTTGGGGATCATATGGAATTAATTTTATAAAATTTCCCAATAAACGTCCTGAATTTATTATTATCATACGTCATATTTTTTTAATTTTTGAAAGTATAATAGAAAAATGAAATTAGCAATTCATTAATGAATTTTTGTAGCGACTGTTTCACAGATCCTTTATTCATCTGCAATTGTTAAATCTATTTAGAAATAAGCAATTCCCTAGGCATAAGTTGATCGAATTTTTTCGAAAATGAATTTAAAAAAAAAAATCATTCAGAGTAGAAGCGTTAATATTTAGTCAATAGTGTTAAAAATTAATGTCATGTCTAGGGGGTGCCTGTTTAACGCCGTATTTATTACATAAAAATAGCGTCTTTAACCTAAAAAGTAAGGTTCTGATTTTGATAGCTTTGAGATAAAAGCATCATGTTAACGTCGCTGTCGCGAGAGGAGTCTAAAAACAACAAGCAGAAAACATAGTTATCTTCATATGAATAGTTAACACCTGGTGCTAAAAAAATAAAATGTTGAAACTTGGTTTAGAGAATAACATTTTTTTAACGCTGATGTTATTACTTTACTCATTTAGACCCCATCCATATTTATTTAAATTGATTGTTAGTTAATTCAATTGTCGCATAGGTCGACGGGATGCGAACTCGCGATCCTTGGTACAGCATGCTAACCACTACACCAAAGCCCGAGGGGCTGAATTAACTTAAAAAACTCACCCGAAGAGAAGAGCAGCGCCTGCAATGCCACCGCCGCATTGTGCAGTGACGAACATAAATCCACGCAATGGTGAAATGTGTCTTGTAAGTGTAGCAGCGATAGTTAGAGCAGGATTAATATGAGCACCTGAAAACAAAAAAAAAAAAGAATTATTAATCAACTAACGAATTTATGAGATTCCAACACCTGTTGATGTTATACGAACGGCCTTTAAATGGCAACAACCCTAAATAACATGTGTGTGCGTTGCCCAGGAAATCGTTACACCACCCTAAGACTTCCGTCTGTCTATAACGTTTATATGAATAAGACACACACACACACACACACACACACACACACATACACACAGACAAGTATCATCATGAACAATCTAAATGGAATTAAAACTTTAACGGATGATTAAATGAAAACTTGTTTTTTTTTTTTTACTTGTTCTCGAAAACCTGTTGTCAATTTTTTTAATTTGATTATTTAAATATCCGGGGACATTATTTGACCCTTATTGTAATCATAGTAATTTTGTGTGATATATTAGATTGGATGTTGCAACAGGTTTTTTTTTTTTCTATTTTCAAGTTATCTCACCTCTCTTTGAAACAGGTATCTATTTCAAATTTAGAGTTTGTTTTTTTTAACACCTTTATCTATAAAAATATGATAAAACCAAAAAAGGGAAGCTTTCCATCTCTACGCTCTCTCCCTCTTAAAGGCCGGTGACTTCACTTCTAGGTAACTAGCTATCTTTCGAATAAGCTGGTTGACTATGATTTTCGAGTTTTTTCGTAGTTAATCTAATATGATTAAATAAGATCGTAGATAAGACCCAAAAGTTAGTTATAAGGCTTAACTAAGGAGTGAAATTAGAAACCTGACAAACCTTGTTTTTTTTTTTTTTTTTGAAAATTTTTAAATTTTTGTTAAAAAATTAATTGGCTTTAAGCTAATTAATTATTTTATTCTTTAATAATTTTTATAAATGATGCCTTTATTAAGTTGCTAACTTCACAAAACCTCGGATAGCTATATAACTTATTAAAAAGTAATTGGAATATCGGAGACTCTGGTGAGATATACTGAATTATTAGATATGTTTGTGTCAAGAGCCTTGCCGAGAGGAAAAGGGACGTCTCCATCATTAACTTGAATAATTTATTGGGGAACTGCTGAATTGCTAGCCAAGATAGTCTTTAGTGTGCCAGCATTTTCCCTAAGATCTGGGTCCCTTTTCCATATCGGTAGGGCTCTAACTAGAATGATGGAGATGGCTCCTATATTTAAAATGATTATTGAGTATACGAGAAGGGAGGCCTCTTCATAAATACAAATAAATTATGTACTGTTACTTTGCATCAATATCATAATGTATTTTTTTTTTTTAAAGTGAAACTTTTATTTTTTTGTTCATATGTTTCCCTTAATTGGAAGAAATTCTGTAGAGCGATTGTATGATTCTTAAATAAACAAATAAATAAAACTCAATATTGCCAACTCGAAAGTTGTATCGAAGCTCAGTGGTTGGTTTTTATGCTAAAATTGCAAAAAACTAAAAAAATTCATCAGTAAAGTATCGGAATATTTTCAAAGACGAGACCTAGCACAATTTTTTTTTTTTTTTGAAAGACATGTTGTGGGGGCAAATCAGTAAAGGCATCAGGAGGGCTAGAGGGACCCCCCCCCCCAGATTTTTTGTTTCTCTGTTGATATAGCCTATATGTATATTGTCCGCCACCCTCCTGTTGGTAAGGGTTTCCCCATTCATTCACCCCCCCCTAGAACTGAGAATAAGTTAGCGCCATCACTTGGACAAATGTCCTCCCTTTTTTTAATGTAAAAATGAACAAAATATTAGGCCTATCATTTATCAAATATTAATTCAATAAAAATAAATTGTTTTAAAAAAAATGAACTGACAGACATAAGATCGTTGTAAACAAGCTTTCTGATTGAATAGAGCAGACACGGTCTTAAAGCTACTGTAGCTCTTAGCCAATAATAAGCGAAGAGCTCTCCATTTTATTTCTCCTTTTCATTTTTTACGCACAGGACACCAGATTTTTTTGAAATATTTTTATTTAGATTAATATAAAATTTAAAAAAGATCAGAACCCTTGGGGGAAACACCCTCACCTGCCCCCCTCCCCCAAATGACGCCTCTAAGGACAAGATATTTATTTTTTTTCTCTCTCTCTTTTGCTGGTTTATTATAAACCTTTGTAATAGACGCAAAGCCTTGAATTTTAAATATATTTTTCAAGAAAATAACTTAGAATTAAATTGCCAACGGGATCCCTCCCATATATAAATGAATTAGCATAAATAATTTCAGGATTATGGTCGACTGAGTTCATTTCTTGGTCAAAATTGTCAGGTGGGTCTCTCTTTTGACGATCCATGTGTGGTGCCGTGGGAACAAGAAGCGAGGGGGCAAAAAACCATATCGATTCATGGTCTAGTAAATTACATAAAAAGAATAAACAATTTCACTAGTTTAAGAGATCGAGGAAGAAAAATAGTAGGGGGGAGCTTCTTTCTTTTTCAAATGCAAAATAAACAACGATCATAGTGGATGAGTACTGGAAGACGAAGCTAAAGCTCACTTCACTTAATGGAGTGTCTGCTATAGTTGAATTATTGTCACATCTGTCATTTGTCCGTTTTTAATTTTACTAGCCAGGGGGGCTTCTCGCCTTCTCTTAAATATGTGCTGCAATTTTTCAGACAATTGATATAAATATATTTATCTTTTTTTTTTAAACCCTTTTCGGCTACTAAGGCCATTTAGAGGTATGACTTTATTATAGAATTTTGTTATAAAACATTATACATAGGCGCAACCAGGGGAGGGGGGTTTAGGGTTTTAGCCCCCCCCCCCAAAAGATAAAAAAAATCAAAATATATATATTACAAATAGAAAAGAAAAAATATAATCATTTCGGTTCCGCAAAAGAGGAAATGTTCCGCGGGCGGCGCATGGAAAAAAAAATTTGGGTTCCGGGGGCGGCACATGGGGAAAAGTTTGGTTCCACGGGGCGGCAAAAATTTTAGCGTCTCTAAAAAAAGGTAAAATATTTTTACGGACTGGAAAAAATTTCCCCGCAGGGTGGAAAAATTTGGTTCCGCGAAATCAAAATCACAGAAAAATTTTTGAGATCACCCCCCCCCCGGAAAAACCCCCCCAGGAGCAAATCCTGGTTGCGCCACTGCAATATACCGAAGGACGTTCCACACGCTGATCGCTAGGGGTCACCAATTTCGTTAATTATCGGCACGGTCAAAACCGACGGTTCTACCTCTCCGTGTATGTCCAGCTAATGGAAAGTCAAGGGTTCGCATCCCGTCTCATGCGAAGAATTTATTGCAATTGGAATGGATACAATAAATAGGGTCGGGGTCTAAATGGCCTCAGATGCCGAAAAAGACCTTAAATTAAATTTAAAAAAAAAAAAAACACAAAGGGATTTTCTGAGCCTCTCCATTTGGGTATTTAGGCATTTTCCTGGATCCCCCATAACGACCAAAGTTTTATTTCAAACTATTTTTTCCAACGGGAAGTTGGTCAAATAGAGCGTCTGTCACAGACGAACGGACAGACACTTCGCAATTATATATAGATATTTATACGGTAGGAATGGAATTAAGAAAAGTCTGTTTGTGAGGTAGGCATAATTAATAATAACAAATTTCATTAATTCGACAACAAACGTTAGTCCTATACACCTGAGAAATTCAGCATCAAATCTATATATTTATTTATTTCAAAAAGGAATGGTGCCTTTCAGTAGAATTTCTTGCTTGTTCAAAGAAGTCAACGAAATCGTTAGTCCATCAAACGCCCAATAGAGATATAAAAGAATTTCTTGTGATGGTAACAAACCGCAAATAAACATAAACGAGAGGGATGCGCGTTTCAACCCTCTCTTTATCTAATATTGACACTTTCTCCTGATAGAGGATATTCATTTCTTTCTGCCAAATGATATTTCCTCCCCCTTTTTTTTTTTTTAGGGAACTGCCACTGTTTATTTTTCTTATTTTCTTCTAAGTTTCTATTTAACTTTTCACATAAGTGACACCTTTATGTTAAACTTCTCGTTTATTTTTTGAAGGGCGTTATTTTGATTTTTTTAAACCGTATATGGAGTAGTTAACATTTATTCTGTTTATTTTCTTAAAAGAAAAAAAAACATTTTTAACTGGGTAAATTTACCTTTACGTTTCAAATCCATCTATGAACGAAGGGCGCCAAAAGCTTGATGCGCCTGGGGCGGGTGCCCCCCTTCGCCCCCACCTGGATACGCTACTGTCTAGAGGGCGAAGGCCCACTGGCTGGGAGCAGTTTATTATAAAAAAATCTGTTTTTTTTTTTCTTTTTTCATCATCAAAGTATCGATGTTTGCATAGCTTCTAAATTTATATCAATTAATACCCGCATAATGCAGGAATGTAATACGCGAGAGAGAAAGGTTAGATGTCATTGAAGGTTTTTTTTTTTTTTTTGTTTTTACCTGAGACATTTCCAAAGCATTGTGTGAGCGCAGCCATAGCCAATCCAGAAGCAAGTGCAGCGGAAATTAAAGCAGTCGGTGGTGGAAGCGAGGCGCCACCACCGGCGCCAATGCCAGGTGCTCTGACAGCACCGGCCGATGCTGCACCACAGACTACTAACACGTATAAAAACGACGAGACACACTCGCTAATTATGGCACGCCAAAATTCAAGTGTCCGTACCTCGGTGTGCATTGTTGGCCGCGGTGGACGCCGTAATACTAATTGATCACGACGCATTTCATCTAATTTTTCAAATAATGTTACTAAATGATATTCTAAACTTTGCGGTTGAGTTAAACTTTCGGCTGCCATTGTGAATTGGTGCTTTTATTATTTATTAACACGATAAAATAAATACGCCACGTTACACTCACACGCACACTCACACACACACACGCACACCACCCCCCTAACAATAGACTCAACACACTATTAGTGAATGTTGAGTATTGCCATCGACGGCCGCAACGCGAATGAAGTAGAAAGAGTGGGCTGCTCTCTGCTTGGCGCCCTCCCCTTCGCTCTTGCTCTCCCCACCACCACCTGTTGTTCCCTTTCTACAAACAAATTGCCCTTCTCCTCCCTCGCCCTAAACATGCACACACCAACAATGCTTCTCTCTCTCTCTCTCAGCTGGGGGAGTCTCAAACTCTCAAACCAAAGAGCCTCATCACTACAAATAATAAATAAGTAAAAAAAAAATACAGGAATTAGGCTAGTCAAATCTTAGAAAAAAAGTAAAAATCTGGTGTGACTGGTCGCATAGCACACAACTTTCTCTTACCCTTTTAGCAAGAGAAAGTTTTCACACCAGATTTTTTTGTGTCGATATATATTTAGTTGCTCTTAGCACTTCCCGATTCATAGATGGCACTGGGCTTCGAATGCTTCCACAGGGTCAGTAAAGTGTACTTGAAACGATTTCAACGAAAAATTTTACTGATATACTTTTTAAAGAGCATATAAAAAATAGTTCATTTATGAATTTTAAACAAAAATCGTTGAAGCGAATTTTGAGAAAATCGAAAAAAACTGAAATAGTACATCAGTAAAGTATTAGTACATTTTGGCCGATTTTGTTCAAATACTTATTTTCATCCCTTGATGGGGTGCTTAACTTAAATATAAAATTTCAACCTCGTAGCTCTTTTAGTTACAGAGATATTTTGTTCACAAACACACACAGAGACAGACAGACCATGTCGCGAAAACCACTTTTTTGGATTCAGGGGACCTCAAAACGTGAATATCCATCAAGATCTCGACATCGAATTTTTGACATGAATCCAATATTTTCTCTCTATATATATTAACATATATATAGAGGTAAGAGAAAGTAAAAACAACGTTTGGAACACGAATAATAGACTATATGTGGACTTCAGTACAATAATTCATGTTTTTTCCCCCAACCCAAACCCGAGTTATAGATATAATGGTGTAGCCTGCTTAAATCGCGCCCGGGGCACAATACATTTTTAGCGCCCCTCCCCCCCCCATTCGAAAACCATATATTATTATATTTATATTTATATTATATGTAAAATATACAAAATTATTATATTACACTGGCACTAAATTTAAAATATATTTTCCAGAAATCAATTATAATAAAAAAAAAATTATTCAGCAATTTTTTATTTTGCAGACCATTTGGCGCCCCTTTGTGAGTAGCGCCCGGTGCATGATGCCCCCTCCCTTGCCCCCTCGCTACGCCACTGGCTGAAGTTGGTTTATTTGAGAAAGAAAAACGGCAAATTTTCAGCAATTTTTTATTGATTTACAAAGCAATATAATATTTCCAAATATTTCAGAGACGTATCGGCACCCCTTCTTCATTGAATTTCGAAATATTTAGAAATAATGTAATGTTTGTAAACTATTAAAAAATTGCTGAAAATTTACCGTTTTTCTTTCTCAAATAAACAAACTTCAGTAAAACCACTTAAGGTGCGCGTCTCGAAAAACCGTTAAAGCACGATTGACTCGAGGCGGCAAGAGATGGCGTTAGTGTTCCCCCATAGGAATAACACAGAACTTGTTCCATTTCATTCTAGACTTTCCAGCTAATTAATTAAAGGCAAAAAATTAATTATTTTTTAACACAATGATTACTAATTTAATTATCTATAACTTATAGAGCTCCTTTTTTTAAATATCTTTTATTTTAATGCGATTAAACTAAAAAAAAATTTTTTTTTCGAAAATCAAAAAAAGGGCTTCTATTATTTGTAGATATTTTAAATAGCTTTAATTTAAAAAAAAATTTGAGGTCGATACCTTCAAAATTGTGGCCGCTGGAAAGTCCCAAAATTACACCCCGAGACGCGCACCTTAAGGTCCGCGTCTCGAGGTGCTGATTTTGAGAGGTTCCCTTTTTATTTCTCATATGTTAAAACCAATATTTCTTATTTAAATATTTATTCTGGGCCAAATTAACTTAAAACTTACTTTTATTTTAGAAAATATATAGCGCTACAAATTTTCAGTATTATAATAGTAAAATCTGTGGAATAATAACTTTGAAATCTTGTATTTAATTTAGGAAAAAAAATGTTTTTGACGATAACAAATGTATTTATTAATATAATCAATGGAATGTAATTATTAATATATATTTATTTTTTAATAAATTTATTTGTAACAAGAGTGAACAGAAGAATAGAATAGTAGAGGAATGTGTTGGCGCCAAAAAAAAAAATAACCTCCACTCTGTTTTTGATTTTCGGGAATAATCATTGGAAATTTATCATATAAATTATACATATATTGTGTATTGGGATCTTTAGCATTTCAATACTCTACCTGGTGGCTTAAATTCGAACTAGCGATTGTAGGATAAACCTTCATATGTTTAACGTGATATAAGGGACAAGAACATTTAAACATCTGATATAATTGTATTATTTAAAAAAAAAGTTATAACCCACGAGTAAACATTATTGTTAGATTAATAAATAATACATACATACACTAATATATTCACAAATATGAAATTTTCTCCTTATAAAAATAAAAGCAATGTGTATCTACTTTGTGTTTATGGGTGTAAAAGTCATGCATCTAAGCATGAAACAGTTCGATTTCATTCTTTTCCAAAAAAAAGACAGTATAGTGAAAATTATAAATAATTTTATTGTAGAAGAATCAATCTATCAGATTTAGAAGCCTTCTTTTTAATTTTTGCCTCTATCTTTTTCTTGTTTTTCTCTAAAACAATTGTGCTCGAGCAAAGGCGTCTCATATCGTATTTTTTTAAGAGCTGATTTATGTGGTGCACTCCAAACACATTTTTTGTTATTATTATTATAAAATTTGTACAGTTTGTATACTCCTAGATGTATTTTGGAGCATTTTATTTTGAATAATATAAAATTTTATAAAAATCAGAGCCCTTGGGGGGGGGGCAAATGCCTTCCCCCCTCCCCCAATGACGCCACTGCATGAAATTCTTCTCGTAAACTTGTTGTTTGTAAACAGAAAGCAAGAATTTGGTCTGTCATTGAAACTGTCATTACTATTACTCACTTTAAAACATGACCAGGATCAATAATATTGTCTCCACAAATAAAATTTCTATTAGTAAGTGTGGCAGAAGAAAACCTACAAATTTCCTGTACCGTCACACCCATTTTTTATTTTTAATTAAACTTTTTGTCTCATAAAACACGTGTACTTGCGTATCAGCTCAGCCATTCAATCCTACAATGGCTAGTTCATTTTTTGCCACCAGGTGAAGCCACGCCTCTCTCCCATAGATCCCAAGAAGATCTTTATAATTGAATAAAAAATCTGATTATGTGCACTCTTGTGGAAACTTTAAAAATTATACTTAATTTAAAGTCCCAAGGGTGAGCACTAATCAGCCTGAGATGAATCCTCTTAAAAAAAGTATATTCTCATTTTGCAATTGAAATCTTCTGAAGACCACTTTACTCTTGTACTCCATAGAAAAGATAGGAGAAATGGTTGCCATGGTAACAAAATATAAATATTTTCCCATACTTAACATCTTGAAAATCGGATGTACCCTACTGTCGGGAACTAAATACTGCTAAATACATGTCGACACAAAAAAGCTGGTGTGACAAGCACAGAACACAACTTTCGATTACGGAAGGTAAGGGAGAGTTGTGTGCTGTGCGACCAGGCACACCAGATTTTTTTGAATTCAAGAACCCTCAATTGTTGTCAAAATATCAAAGTATTGTAACATATTTCATTATATCAGAGGTGGTTTAATCACTGTGATGCGATTTCTAGAAGCACTTTGAGATTTGTAAATCGATAAATAATTTTCAAAATAAATACATTGAAAATATTATAATATTATTAAATATTGGCAGATTAAAATAATAAAATGTTCAACTCACCATTTTAATAAAAAGATTGCAGGCTGGCTGGCATTTATTAAACACATTAAAAATTCACTCACTTTATTGGCACCATTTCAAGATAAACTAACCTGTCAAAGAGAACTACTTTGGGACGCGAGCGCCAAAACCAAAGAGTAATCAACGGGTGCGTTCATTTATCTCTAATTATAATTTTCAAATAAAAAAAAAAAAAATGAAATTATTTTAGCTTAAAATAAAAAAAATGAGATTACTATTTTTTTGATAAAATAAAAAATTCTATTATATGATAAAAATTAAAAAAATGTTTTTTATTAAATAAATGATTAAATTTATGATCAATTGATTTTAAATGTCTAAAAATTCATTAACTATCCAAAAGCTTTATTTTAGGCGGCTTTTTACTTTCAAAAATTAATTTATTAAAAATACATTTTTTATGTAATTTACAAATTCGTATGTTAAAAATTTCACGTTTTAATTTTTTGAATAAATTGCACCTCGATTTTTGAAAGTTTGGTCCTAATAACAGAAAGAGGATTGTTTTAAATGACCAATGAATGACAATTAAATTAAATTCATATTTCTTCTTCCTTTTTCATCTTTTGCATATGTACAGTGATGGACAATATTAAGTCCCACCCATGCGTTTTCTACTTGTGATTATATCATTGTTTTTAAAAAAATATTATAGGCCTATATTTTTTAATGGAATCTTTCCTGGTTCAAACCTAGAAAATTTCAAATAAAGATTTTAATTTTCTTTTATAAAAACAATGAAATAATCACAAGTAGAAAAAGCATGGATGGGACTTAATATTGTCCCTCACTGTACTTCAGAGCATTGTTTCCCATACTGTGAACAGCGGTTCTTTGAAAGGTTCCAGCAGCCACAATTTTGAAGCTATCGACCTCAAATTTTGATCTAAAACTTAGAGTGGCCCTTTTTTTGATTTTCAAAAAAAAATCTTTTTTTTTAGATTAAACATATTAAATAAAAGATAATTTTAAAAAATTCGGACTATATTTTTTAGATAATTAAATTAGTAATCATTATGTTAAAAATAATTAATTTTTTGCCTTTAATTAATTAGCTGGAAGTTCCAGCCTGGAACCTTTCAAATGACAAATGAAATGGAAAATAACGCTTGTTTCCCTATTGGGGGAACTAACGCCATCTCTTGCCGCCTAGAGTAACCAGGTTCTCAATCTGCTAATAACGATTTTTCCGAGACTCGCCCCTTAAAAATATTCCATTAAACAGAATTGAAGCGAAGCATGAAAGTTCGGGAATCTCTGTATCATAACTTAGATGACTCCTTAGTTGAAATCACCTGAGTTTCCAGAGTTGCAGGGGAAAGTTAAAGACGTTTACACAGCAACACCCAATTTTTAAGTTGAAATTAAACAAATATATTATTAAATGATATTTATTGTATGTATATGTATATATATATATATATATGTATATATTTATTTTTATGAACATTTATTTCTTTGAAACATAGAGAATTTTTATTTCGAAACATATTTCTAATCTCCTTTATATAATGAATTTTTTTTTTTCTCTATTTATATTCCTTATTATTTTTTTTTTTGTTTTTTTGTTTTTTTTTAATTTAATATATTATATATCAATTTATTAAAATAAATAACTTTGCACAAACAACTTAATGGAAAGTTGAAAGAATATATAATAGTGATATAATTATAAAACTAAATTATTTCGCAATTACTAAAAAAATTAAAACTAAATATATCTATACAGTAAAAATGACAAACGATAAAAATTAAAAAAAAAAGCAAAAAAAACAGTTGCAATTACAAGAGGTAGGTTGATAACAAGACAGACTTTTTTTTATAATATAACACTCCTGACGGAAATACATTTAAATATGAGCAAAATATTTTAGTAAATTTAAAAAGAAAATTCAGGGCTTAAGATTTAAATCTACTAGGTATATCTAAAAATTTTATTTTACAAATAGGAAGGCTCAATTTTTTTTTTACTGCCCTGATTTAATATTTAAAAAAGTACTAGAGAGTAAAAAAAAAGTTCTTTCAGAGATTATTTGCAAATTTAAAATTTTTTATCAATAATGTAGAGTGAGTATCAGTAATAAACCGGTTCGTGTGTTTTCTTCATGCGATTATTAAGGTGGCTACACACCCAACTGCAAACATGACAATCATGCATGTGCAATCCTTTTGTACCAGCAAACACAAATTCCTACCACACGGCACAAGCATGCTTGTTCAAGAAATAGCTTATGCTGAAAATTAACCTAAAAATGTCAAATTCGGAAGGTTATTTATTCGAAGATAACATGAAATCCTCATTTGCTTTAAACAGAGACACAATAAATATTAATATTTAAATTTTAAATGAATTAATATATAAAGAATTATATATATCATGTGTTGGTCCATGAGGTAATTATGAAAAACATATAACCAAGTATTTATTAATTTAAATAAGCGAAAAATCCCGGCGGTACCTACATTTTTCGCTTATTTAAATTAATAAATACTTGGTTATATGTTTTTGAATTAATATATATTAAATGAATATCAAATGCTAAGACGTCTATAAAATGGCGAAGAAAATTCGCAAAATTCTCCTTTGGAAGCTACAGTTTGCTTGTACAAAAAGATTGAACATGCATGCTTGTCAAGTTTGCAGTTAAGTGTGTAGCCGCCTTTACATTGTTTATTTGTTTTTCCAAGATGAAAATCTTTGTTGGAAATTTTCAGTTTAAACTCGAAAGTTTCCATTAAAATCTTTTTTTTTTTTTTTTTAAACAATGAAATTATCACATGAATAATGGGTGGGGTGTAACTTTTCCACTGACTATTCTGAAAATAATTTTTTAATTTAACGGCTTATTATACAGGGTGCCTGGAAATAACAGGTACCTAGAAAGGGAGATGATTCTACATAAAAAAATAAGACTTTTTTTTCCTATAAACTTAATATGCCCAGACACTTCGTTTTCAAGTTACAGGGGGTCAAAGTTGAATTTTTTTTTTTTTTGTTTTTTGCTAATATCTCAAACGGTTCTCGAGATATTAGAAAAAACAAAAAATTCAACTTTGACCCCCTGTATCTTGAAAACGAAACGTCTGGGCATATTAAGTTTATAGGAAAAAAATTCTTATTTTTCATTTAGAATTATCTCCTTTTCTAGGTACCTGTTATTTCCAGGCACCCTGTTTAGGCCTATACATAAAATAGAACTTTTTGCCTATTTAATTTTGTTGACTTTCTGGCAGGAACGTCCAAAAATAAACCTTCTGAATTTTTAATGAAAAAATGAAGCGTTACGGGTCAAATTTATTGTCCAATCAACAGCCGTTGATTCATTTTAAAGTTAATTAATAAATTTGACCGGAAACGTCTCAATTTTCAATGCAAAGGGTTCTGCTCCTGGGATTCTCCTTCCTTAAACAATATTAATGTAAATTATTATACTAAATAAATTAATAAATTCATTTCCATAGTTTGATGAAAAATAAATATCAAAAAAAGCAATTTTAAAATTGCAAAAAATTTTTTTTACTCTTAAGGCTCATTCTACACGAGAGTTTTTGCCGCTTTTTCAATGCTTCAAAAACGCGAGTCAGACAGAACTAAGGTGTTTCAATGAGAGCTTCTACACGGGCGTTGAACGCGTTAGCTGGCGTTCGAGCGTTTCTAACGCGTCAAAAACGCTCGTGTAGAATGGGCCTTATAGTCTATCAAGGGATAAAAAAATTTAATTTGCAAATAATAAGCAAAAAAAAATATTTCATTTTGAACCAAGTGTACTAATATTTATTATTATTTTTTTTTTTTCTTAAAATACAAATAATAATTATATTTTAAAAAAATCTTTTTTTTTTCTTTAACATTAATTATTTGAATAATATATATATATATTATGTTCAACTATTTACATTATCGGAAAAAAAGTAAAAAAAAAGAAAAAGGAAGAGATTATTAATATTATTATTATTATTAGAGAATAAAATAAAGAGGGCTGAACGTGTCGATTATTTCTTTTTTTTTTTTTCTTTATAAAAATATTAATTATTATTATTATTATTATTATTATTTTTATTACCAAGTGTGTTTAACATAAAATGAATACCTTAAAATATATTTATATATTATATGTAGTTATGTATATTGTATATATTTTATATGATTGAAAAATTCAAAAGTTATATGGTAGTAAATGCAGCAAAAATAGACAGCGGTCTTATTTTCTTATTTTTTTTTTTCAAAGAATATCATTATATAATACAATAGATACATAATTACAATTATGGATGGTTTTTTAATGACTAGAGGAAAAAAAAAATAAAACAAAGAAAAAAATATGAAAAAAAAATGATAATGGGAAAAAAATAAAAATAACTCGGAAAATGAAACAGAGAACATTATTCTAATTTAGACAATTGCAAAAATTTGTTTGTTTTTTTCTTCCTTTTAGTTAGTCAATGTTTTTTTCTTAATATCATTGAAAGAGTGGGTTGATAATTCGATTCATCGCTCGAGTCGCTTGCACCCAAACTCGTACTTGAACTTGAACTAGAAGAATTGGAAGAGGAAGAAGAAGAAGTATCGCTTCCTACTCTATCTGTTTTAATCGCTGATCTTTCCCCTTGATGTACTCCTTGGTTAGTAGGACTATTTCCACTAGTAGCACAACCACTATCCTTTTGATCCTCTTCTTGATCATCATCATTATCTCGTTTTCCTTCTTTACGTTGTTTTTTAATACGTTCGCTGACATTACTTACATATTGGCGATTTTTCTTTTTATTCTGACGAAATTTTATTCGTCTATTGGTTTTTTTGTTGTTTGTATTTTTTCCTGATTCCTCATCGCTGCTGGATATAGGAGCATGTAAAGAATCTTCATCTGACCATTCTTCGAGATGTTTTAAATTTACTTTAGTATTTCGTTTAACTTTCTTGCTCCGGCGTTTATTTCGTGGTGTAGAATTTGATGAAGGACTATCTTCATGACTTTCCGTTGATAACTGAGTATCAGAATCTAAAAAAAAAAAAAAAATAATAATAATTTAATTTTAAGGGAGAGTAGTAAGAGTAACCGTCTAAACGTACTTAAAAAAAAACAAAAAACTAGACTATATAAGGAATTTTTCAATGCATTTTTTATTTAAATGAATTAAATTCATAAGGGATTATTGTGACAGAAAGTTATAATTTTTTTAATGACTTATTAAAAAATTATGAAAATTAATTTTTTTTTTTTGTTTTCAAGCGAATAGAGAAAAACAAACCATTATAATAATTTAAATTTTTTTTTTAAATTAAAAAATGAATTTATTATTACTAGCCGTTGTTGGCTTGGCCCCCCTGGACCCCCCGCCAGCTGGTTAGGGCCCGCCTACGGCGGACCCTCGCCTTTTCTTTTTGATTATTTTTTTTTTTTTTAAACAGTCACACTTTTTTCTCATTCACACTCACACTCACACACACATTCACACTGTCTTTTCGGCAACTTAGGCCATTTAAGACTTTTACGATATCCGTTATAGAGATTAATATACATATTAGGGGTTCAGGCATTCTTATTTAAGCCATTTGGTATCCAAATGGCTTAAATAAAATCATCGGACTGCCTGGGGTCCGAACCCGCGAAGTTTGGTATACGAGGTTAGCACGCTAACCTCTACACCAAACCCCGAGGGCTTTCTTGATTATGAAACGAAAATTATTATTATTCCATTCCAATTCAGTGCCTGCTTGAGGATTTGTTTACATTCATGGAATACACAAATGAAAAGAATACATAAATATTTCTCTATACATTTCCTATGGGAGAAATCCTAACTTTAAGAATTAATAACTCAAAAAGTTATAGGAATTTCGGGATGATAATAATTTTCCTGTAATCCCGAGAAGGTCCTCTTTAAGCATATAAAATTTCATTTAAAAATTTTAACGGGGAGTAGCCTAAATAGAGCGTGACAGACAGACAGATAGATGGACACTCCGCAATTATTATATATAGATTATTAATTACATATTAATTAAGAAAAATTTAAAGTAAGGTTAGATGAGTTGTAATTAAAAAACCGTCAAAATAGTCGAGCATTCTGCCGATAGGTGACTGGAATGGTTATCTTACGGCATTATCAGATCACTTATAAGCCTATATTTATATATTTTCATGCTGTTATAAATGATATATAATATATAATAATACTTATAAACTATTCATTATTAAAAGATCAACGAAAATCAAACAAATAAATGAGATTAAATATAGCCCTACCATCCTGCCATCTGTTGGCAAATTTTCGACATTTTTCCAACTTTTTAAGACCCCTAACGCCATCTTATAATAATTATAATTAATTAGAGACAGGTGATAATGGCTGAATGTATGATCAATGGTGGATGTTTAAAACTGCGGATGCAATAATAAGGACGTAGTCAATACTTTTTTGCTATTTTTAAAGATATAGGGGCCACCAACTCCTTAGTACATAGTGATATTTTGACGAGAATTTTCGTCTTCGTGGACCTCGCCTCCAGAATGTTTTTTTTTTAAATACATCTAGCATAAAATAAAATAAAATTATCCTATAAAAATATCATGAATAAATAAAGAGAAAATAAATGTTTCAAGGTTAAAAAGAAATATTCTGCTGTTTTATTTCCATATACATTAAAAATTTTGTGATATTTTAAACTAACCATCATTATTTATAGGATCATCATAAGCTGAGTCATCATCGGGAAGATGGTCATCACCTTCATCATCAAAATCTTCAATGTCGGTAGAAGATAAAGAAGAGGCAGAATATGGAGTTTCAGCTGCGCCGACTGTTGTTGTATCTCCTTAAAAAAAAAAATACAGTATATAAAAATGAAATGGAAAAATGTGTGTATATATGTATATGTTCTATAGAAATCTACAATTTTCAATGAATCTTTTCAAATTAAGTACACATATAGTACATGGACCAGGGAGTAACGTAGTAATAATTTGAATCTAATTAATTACAATCAAATTTCTTCAATATCTGAATAAAAATTTCTCCTTTTGACATCTTTATGACAGGATTGATAGCCACCTCCAGGCAGAACCTTTGAGCAGTCATATATAGACCCTTGTGTTGCCCCAGGCGGTACCCTCACTTGAACTCAAGGCCCAATCTTAAAATCTTAACATTTGCATTGCAACAAAAAATATCCTAAATTGACAAACTACTTGCCCGCCGAAGGCGAGCAAGGGGGTCCAGGGGGCGCAGCCTTAGGCGGCCTTTGCGACTAGTAAAATATAAAAATATCATACTTAATTTAATGGAATTATCGTGGTTGGAAAATATGTCCTATGAAATAAAATTAAAAACCTAGACACAACACGAAAACCCATGATTTTGAGTGGTGTAATTGTTTCAGAAAGGGAAAAGAGAGCATTTAGAATGGCATCCGTCATCTCGAGCATCGTTATCAAAGAATTTGCATCAATGCTTTTCATCATTGTTGAGAACATCTTGAAAAATCATTTGAAATATAGAAAGATAAATGCCCCTTTTAGTTCGCACATTGCTTTAGGAACCAGCAAGAGAATTTTTCTCATCGCACCTCAATACTCCCTGAGCAGCAGCAACCGACTTGGTGGGCCTTGTCCTTTCAGGATGTTGAGCTATAGGTTTTTTTTTTTTAAAGGCCTATATATATTCCTTGGCAGTTATTGTAATGTTAACAAAGTGTAAAATGAGGTAGGCTATAACAATGTCCTTTATGTTAAAATGTAAAACTATTCATTATGATTTTTTCAGTTTCCTCTGGAGAAGAAGACCCCTTGTGCCTTTGAAATATTAGGATTAAAACTCATTTGGAAAAATAATGGATTGTGTTTTCCTTCGTAGATCGTTGCCGAAAAACCAGCGTGAAAGAGGTGTTTTGGAAGATATACAGTGGATCCTACAACACAACGGTCTAGGGTCATTCCACGTCAGTTCAACCAGGCCATTTCACCCATAATCTCAGATTTTTATGAAACTTGGTATGATTGTTCTATATATAAAGATAAGTAACAGCACCAAATTACAATTTTTTATCTCACGTAGTTTTCGAGTTATGGCACTTTAAAGTTTTGATTTTTTCACCTTCCGCGCCTTGGATAATGCCAAACAAAATGTGACATAGAAGAGAAAATAATTTCTCATTTGCTTATTTGACACCCAATCTTGATGAAATTTTATGGTAGGTTCTTTAAACAATAAGGAATTAGAAAAAAATATATCACGAATCTAAGTTAATCCTAAAATATAAAAATAAATTCATATTGTTGATTTTTTTAGTTTTGAAAACGCAAACATGCTTTAGCACTAAAGCCAATATCACCAAAAGGGAATGAGATATTCAAGAAATTTTTTTTCTAAATAATCTACATGAAATGGGCTTTAATTTAGTAAAATAAAAATTTTGTGTATTTTTGTTCCCTCTATTCTAAAGTCCATTGCAAGGTCAATTTGTTTACATGTTGGTTTTCAGGGCAAAATGAAAATATACATTTTTAAAGAGCATCTAAACAATAATTGATTTATGAATTTTTAATAAAAATCGTTGCAGCAAATTTTTGAGAAAATTGGAAAAAACTGAAAAAGTACATCAGTAAAGTACTAGTACTTTTTGGCCGATTTTGTTCAAAAGCTTATTTGAGTGTCCCTGAGGGTACCTAACTTAAATATAAAATTTCAACCTCCTACCTCAATTCTTTCATGCTTTCAATTGAATTGATATTGCTTTCGTCTGTGTTCAGTTTTAAGCAGACACACACACAGTGTCCATTTGAAATCATGAAAGAATTGAGCTAGGAGGTTGAAATTTTATATTTAAGTTAGGTACCCTCCGGACATTCAAAATAAGCTTTAGAACAAAATCGGCCAAAAAGTACTAGTTACTTTACTGATGTACTTTTTAGTTTTTTTCCAATTTTCTCAAAATTTGCTGCAACGATTTTTATTAAAATTCATAAATCAATTATTGTTTAGATGCTCTTTAAAATGTATATTTTCATTTTGCCCTTGAAACCTTTTTAACATGTAAAACTATATATTGACACTTGCAATGGACTTTAGAAACAGAGGGAACAAAATACACAAACTTTTTATTTTACTAAATTAAAGCCCATTTCATGTAGATTATTTAGAAAAAAAATTTCTTGAATATCTCATTCCCTTTGGTGATATTGGCTTTAGCGCTAAAGCATGTTTGCGTTTTCAAAACAAAAAAATCAACAATATGAATTTTTTTTTATATTTTAGGATTAACTTAGATTGTGATATATTTTTTTTCTAATTCCTTATTGTTTAAAGAACCTACCATAAAAATTTCATCAAGATAGGAGTGTCAAATAAGCAAATGAGAAATTATTTTCTCTTCCATGTCACATTTTGTTTGGCATTATCAAGGCGCGGAAGGTGAAAAAATCAAAACTTTAAAGTGCCATAACTCGAAAACTAAGTGAGATAAAAATTGAAATTTGGCCTGTTCTTATCTTTATATAGAATTATATATAGAACAAACATACAAGTTTCATAAAAATCTGAATTATGTGAAAATTTTATTTTTTTGGTTGATTTGATTTGGAATGACCCTCTATCCTACAGTAAGTGCAATTTTATTTGTTTTGAGTAGATCAAAGTTAAAGTTGAAAAACAACTAGTCTGTTAGTTAACTAACCCAGACAGCTTGGAATATTGAAGCAATATTGCAGAAACATTGGCAATATTCCAGGAATATTGCAAATCTTGCAAAATATTGTCTACATTGCTGCAATATTTTTTATATACAGTATATAATAATTTATTAGTTATTATATATACCGGGTGGGCCAATAGTGGTGGACGGAAGATTGTGGGTTTATTAACTGACATTTTTAATGAAAAGGGTGAATAAATAGATCCAGAGCTAGTATTCAGGCAAATTTATTCGGATTATATCCCTCCGCTATAGGCCGCTATGTAACAACAAGATGTATTAATTGTTAATATTAGTAAGAAGCAGCAATTTGAGTTCCGAAACGTTGGCCTATGGCGGAGGGATATAATCCGAGCAAAATTGCCTGAATACTAGCTCTGGATCTATTTATTCACCTCTTTTCAACAATATCCACCAGGCTGCCCCTATCTTCATGATTTTAAAATTTGTTGATCGCACATAATGTGGGGGCCTTTAGGGCTACAAATTAAAAATATTTTTCGTTCCAATTGCACCTATATACAGGGTGGTCCATATCAAAGTTATGTTTTAAATGGAACGCCCTGTATATATTATTGATATTTGGATTCTACGGCCAATTTTTAGTATGACTTTATGTCATGCAATGTATTCCAAACCAAACCGTTTAGCAGCAAATCGGGCTCTATTGAAAAAACTGCTGTCTGGGAAAAATTGAATATCTCGCGAACCATAAAACTTAGGGGAGGAACTTCTTTTGTGAGGTTACTAACCATGAAATGTACTAATGTAGGCCAGATGGGTAACCCGAAACTATTCTTATGTTGGTAGAAATGGCCATGCCAATTTGGAAAATTTCAATCATGGATAACTTCATTTTTCAAATGGAACATGCTACTTTTTTATGCCATAGGACGTGAAATTTAATTATCTTTCAGATGATATAAGGTTGTGTATATCTATCTTTGGTAGTTTTCTTTTTATTCCAAAATATCAGATAACGAAAAAAAAAATATTTATTATAAACAAAATAATTGAAAAAAAAATCCAAACGAAAACAAAATTCTAATAAATGGAAAAAATATGCTAAATATTCGAAAATGTCTTTAAATTTCCCTTAAAATCATTTATTTGAACTTCTCGAAAAAGAAATTAGGGTTATGATCAGGTTAGGTGGTGGCCATCTTGTTGACGAAATCATCACCCGAATTTGAGCAAGCGGGACTTCTTTGAGGAGTTCCTAATAAATGATTTTTAAGGGAAATTAAAGGACATTTTAGAATATTTAGCTTTATTGCTCTTTGATTATGGAGAGTCCAAGAGAAATACTTGGGTCTCAAATGCCCAAATAGGGAGGTTCAAAAAACAACTCCTGAAAATACAGAAATTTCTTTTTCAAAAGATTACTATTTTAACTACCATAATTTCAATAAAACTGGAGACCCCAAGTATTCTAGGGTCCAAAAATATATTTTTTCTTTCTGTTGCTGTTAATTTTATCAATTTGCTTGCATTTTTATTAATACTTTTCCCTCACAAAAGAGCTTAATTTAAATAAACTTGGTTTGGCTAAAGTTATTTAAGAAGAAAGTTGGATTGGATGCAATCACTAAATTTATAAATATATATATAAAACTTTTATTTAAAAGAATACCTAAATTTCCGCCCATGGTGAGTTGAAACCAGAGTCGAAGCTTCTTTCTTGATCGAGTATGAGTTGGCACATTGTTAGCAGCACTGTTTCCATCTCGTTTGCGTTTTGTCGAATGACTATTTGACGCTGCACCAGAACAAGAGCCCCCTTCGCCATTTTCAGTCTCATTCATTTGTGTTTGACTTCGTTTGCGTGCGATCATTTCGGAAATTCGATTTTGAGCGTCCCATTTTGTCGAATGACTCAAATCGTTTTCATTGGCTGTAAAAAAAGAAATGAAATTTAAGTTATTTATTAGTTATTTATATATATATATATATGGCGGTCCACATGAAAAGGTACCAAATCTTCACCGGGATCAAAATTGAGTTTTTATGCTTTCTGAATAGAATATATTCTACTGAGCAAGCCGGTATTTTTAGAATTTTTTTATCATTTTTTGTTTGGAATGAATTTTTAAAATTTTTAAAATTTTGGTTATGAAAAATCTAGTTTTGAGAAAAATGAATTTAAAGTTTGTTTTTTCAATTTTTTTGATATCAAATATATCGATTCTCATGAATCGAATATTTCATCATATAAGATGAGGAACTAGAAACTTTTTTTTAATCGGTTCTCCTAAAAATTTAGCCCAGTGAAGATTTGGTACCTTTTAATGTGGACGGTCACATATATATATATATATATCAGTAAATATTAATTTTTTTTTAATTTTATATTTGGTTTTTTAGATGTACTTTTAATGAATGCTTTCATCATAATAAGATGATTAAATGCATTTTCAATACTAAATAAACACTAGTTGGCGAAAATTACAAGGTGGAACCATTATTAATTTATTTCTATTTTTGATGTGACACCTGTTTCAATATTATTATTTGTAGGTTAATATGTAGTTCCCTTCAGGTGTTTTTTAGCAGGTTGGAGCGCTGGAGAGGAGAATTGTTTGATTAAAAAGCAATTCTTTTTTCAGAGACTGTTTTGGTTAACGACAGGATGCGTCCCTTTTTGTTTCGACCTCTCGAGCGGTCCATCCTGCTAGAAAACTGAAGGGAACTGCATATTAACCTACAAATAACATTATTAATTTATTGATTAGATGTTTATTTTAAAATATTAGGCAGCTGATTTAGCAATTTGGATATAAAATATTTAGATTTTGCTCTATGCGATTATTAATTTTATCGAGATAGATTTCTTTTGAAGTGGTTGGAAAGAGCCTTATAACAAGGTGAACTGGTTGAAGCAGACGAAAGTTTTGTCGAAAAAATATGAATTTTCAAAGGAATACATCGTCGGCTTCCATTTACTCAGAAAGAGAGAAGCGAAATGATATTTAGAATTGGCCTTACTATCTAAGATTTTTGTCTGAATTGGTATCCACTATATCCGTAGTCTTTTGGGTCATTCTAATTCTAAAGCTGTATTTACTTTCATGCCTCAGTTAGCGCGATATCGTTTTAGAAGTTTAATTTTAGGGGAAGGAAAAATAGGAAAAAGGCCGTAAAGCGGGGCAGCTCAAATAAAATAGGACACTTTTTTTTGGCTAGATTAATGGTAGAGAGGATTGCAGTCAGGCATGAATCTATCGAATGAAAATCTAAAAATAAAACGTATTTGAGAAGAAAATTTTATATAGAGTGGCCGGGGGCTTCGCTCCCCTGCACCCCCTGCCAGCTAGCTCGGGCCGGCCTGCCGCGGTCCCTCTCTTTTTCTTAATTACGAAAAGAAAATTATCATTACTATATTCCAATCCAATGTCTGCTTGAGGATTTGTTTAGATTCATAGAATACATAAATGTTTCTCTATACATTTCCTATGAAAGAAATCGTAACTTTAGGAATTAATAACTCAAAAAGTTATAGGAATTTCGGGATGAAAATAATTTTCCTGTAATCCCTAGAGGTTCAAATTTTAAAAAATAAAATTTTGTTTTTCATTTTCCACAGTTAACTTTCCCAATAAAGGGGGACAGACAAAAAAAAAAGACATTAACGAATGATATCTATTTATATAATTCGCTAATGTCCGTCTTTCTGTCTGTCACGCTTTATTTGGGAAGTTTGCCGTTGGAATTTAAGTATTCTTTGCATTTATGTATTCTATGACTGTAAACAGTAAACAAATCCTCAAGAAGACACTGGATTGGAATATAGTAATGATAATTTTCTTTTCGCCCTCGGGGCATGGCGTAGAGGTTAGCGTGCTAACCTCATATACCAAACGTCGCGGGTTCGGACCCCAGGCAGTCCGATGATTTTATTTAAGCCAATTGGATACCAAATGGCTTAAATAAGAATGCCTGGACCCCTAATAGATAAATTATTTAATAACGGATATCGTAAAAGTCTTATATGGCCTGAGTTGCCGAAAAGACTGTATGAATGTGTGTGTGAGTGTGAGTGTGAATGAGAAAAAGTGTGAATGTTTTTAATAAAAAAAAAAAAAAAAAAAAAAAAAAAAAAAAAAAAAAATTTTCTTTTCAGAAAAGGTGAGGGACCGCCGCAGGCGGGCCCGAGCCAGCTGAGAGGGGCAAAGACCCCCTGTCAAGAAGCAAACCCCCGGAGGCCGGCTTCTCATAATTAAGACAAGGCGAAGGTTCGAAGTCCCGCGGCTAGTAAATAGAAGATTTGCCCCCGGGTGTGGCGTAGTAGGTAGCGTGCCTACCTCCTATACCAAACGTCGCGGGTTCGGACCCAGGCAGTCCGATGATTTTATTTAAGCCATTTGGATACCAGATGGCTTAAATAGAAATGCCTGAACCCACAATAGATTAATATATATTACAACGGGTATCGTCTAAAAGTCTTAAATGACCTGAGTTGCCGAAAAGTAGGGCTGGACGGTAATGGATTTTCATTACCGACCTCGATAATGAAAAAAAAACCGGTTTTCCTCGAAAGTCGGTAAAATTTTTTACCGCCCGCGGAACCAAAGTTTGCCGCCGCGGAACATTTTTTTTTTTTTGCGGAACCAAAGTTTTTCCCAGGGCCGAAAAAATATTTTACCTTTTTTTAGAGAGCCAATTTTTGCCGAAACATTTTTTTTTTCCCGCGGAACCAAAATTTTTCCCAGGCCGGAAAAATATTTTACCTTTTTTTTAGAGAGCCAATTTTTTGCCGAAACATTTTTTTTCCCCGCGGAACCAAAATTTTTCCCCGTTTTTTTTTCTCGCGGAACCAAAATTTTTTACCGACCGAAAAAATAGGTTTTTACCGACTTTCGAAAAAAAACCGGTTTTTATCGAATTAGAGGTTCGTTACCGCGTTTTCGGTAAAAAATTTTTACCGGTTTTTACCGGTAAACCGGTTTACCGTCCAGCCCTACCGAAAAGACTGTGTGAATGTGTGTGTGAGTGTAAATGAGAAAAAGTGTGAATGTTTTTTTATAAAAAAAAAAAAAAAAAAAAAAAAATAGAAGATTTGAGACTTGGCCATATATGCTAAGGAGAATACTACATTTATGTACATATTTTATATTTTTATATATAATTTTTGTATGTTTTAACAACTCTGACTGCATCTCACTGGTGTATTCACTGAGTTTGCCAATATTATAAGGTCTAATGTTTTTTATAATTTTTTCTTTTATATAAATATTTTTTATTAATATGTTGTTGTATTATAATTTTTATTTATGCTCATTTCAACTCAAGAGAACTGAAGATGGCCTTATCTAATTAAAGCCGAAACGTTTTTTTCTTATTGAGATTTTCATTCGTTATTTCGTGGCTGCAATCCTCTCTTCCATTAATCTAATCTTTGGACCTCTCACATCAACAATTTTTTTTGGGAAAAAAGCATGTTAGATATATCATTTTATATCAGATATATATATAAATCTTTTCTTTTGAAATTTCAAATGTGATTATCCTTTTGATGAGGTACTACCTATAAGGTTATAATGAATACCAAAATAAATTAAATTATCTCCACTGAGGTAACGACAGACGACAAGCAGAATGTCAAAAAGGTTTGTTGTTTCAGTTTAAATGCTTTTCTGGCATGCGCCAATGCCGCATGTTGCCTCAAGAAGAAGCATGCTTGGATAAAAACAAATTAATAATCATTTTTTGCGTTTCGGAATTTAAATTTGACCTAAATTTTTGAGAAGACCATCTGCGTTGTGTCGAAAGAATATAAAATTTAGATCCGGCTTTGATTAAAAAAAAAAAATTGAGAAAATGATCGATCGATTTTACCTGACATAAGTGAATGATTAGAATCCGATTCGTCTGACATGTAGGGCATTAGAGCAGAATCGCCATTATTTGCTAAATGATGTGCTGTTGGAGCTGCAGCAGAAGCTGCTGGAGGTGGCGGAGGTGGTGGTGAAAGGGGTGAGGATTGGTCCCCCATCGCGAAATTTAGTGAAGCGAACGAATCTTCTTCACTTGACCAACCTTCAATTTCACGTTGAACGAGCGAATCAAAGAAAGCCATCATCCTGGGATCTTCTTTAGTTGACTGGTGACTGTAGTCATGGGACATGAACTAAAAAAAAAAAGGATTTTTATTAGTTAATTCAAACTGGATCATTTTTAATAAGAAAATTTTGAAAAAAAAAAATAATGACTTTCAAATTTAAAATTAATAATAAATTTGGTAAAATGGAAATTAAAAAAAAACTTAAAGACTTTGCCTAAAAAACAATTTTTTTTTATAATTTTACGTTGATAAACTAATATAAAATTTGAAAAAACCATATATATTTCAGTCAAATCAAAGAGTGGCAGATTTGGCATGGAATGCTCCATATATGGACCCATGTTATGCATTAGTGTGTCAAGCGCCAAAAAAATTAAAAATTAAGTTAAGCACGGAATATTGTTTCAAATGCTATAATTAATAGTATTTTTTATGAAATATGTGCTAAAAAAATTTATATTTAATGTTACTTGCACAATTGACAAAAAAAACTTATGAAAACAAAAAACTTTAATGTTAATTTTCTCAAAACTCGATAGGTGGTGCTTGACACACTAATGCGTAACAGGGTCCTATATATACTTGGTATATATATCTCTGAAACACCCACTGACCAGCAAGTATGCGACCTCAAAAACAAACCAACTGCACCATTATTTCTTAAACTTAAACTCTTAAAAATGGTTCGAAAAAGAATAAATATCAGGAACCAATGCGACAACCGGAGAAATTTTGTCTTCACATAAGCGCAGTCGTGGAAATCTTTAAGAACAAATAATCTCTATATATATAAAGAGAGATGAGAAAATTAATCAAAAAAATAGGTCTACTGTATTAAGCAATGGAATAATAAAATTTTTATATATATATAATAATTCCAATGATTACTAAAATAAAAATAAAATTGTAGAATACCTGTTCGCTTCTAAGAACAAGTCGAATATATTCCTCATGCGTAAATACTTTGCGGTGAACAGAATCATCATTAAGCTCTTCTTCCAGAGAACCTTGCGAATCAGGAATATTAAAAGGACTCCAGAACTGAAAGATAAAATTAAGTGTTAATAATCAAGATTAAAAGTTTTTATTACCAGCCAATAAATTATATTTGGGGCAAGTACAATATTATCATTGTGAAAAATTTAATCCCCAATTTTTATATATATCTTCATAAATGTCCCAGAAATACAACACAAAATCTTTTATTTTTCTGAATATAGGAAGATTTATTTGTATTTGGGCCAAGGTAGTGGGGGCTTATTAAAACAATATATGTTATATTATTTTTGGCTGCAACTGCAGCTAGCAGTTTCGATGGCATCCCACCATCATCTTCAGGCCTAAAAACAAGAATACATATAATGTATAAACTTATTTTTTCTCTCTCTAGGAACTAGTTTTAATATAGGTTGCATGTATATATATATATTTTGTGAGCTTTCTTGATAAAGAATTTGTTATTATAATTGTTTGTCCCCTATATTAAGGTCATACATTTCTAATTATATTTTTTATTCTTATCATAATTACCAAATAAAATTCTGTGTCTCTTTTTATATTTATCTTATACCAAACACGGAATGTCGTGTCTAATTGATGATGCATTATAATCAGATACGACATTCCGTGTTTGGTATAAGGTAAATATAAAAAGGGGCACAAGATTTTATTTGGTAATTATAATAAGAATAAAAAATATAATTAGAAATGTATGACTTTAATATAGGGGACAAACAATTATAATAACAAATTCTTTATTAAGACAGCTCACAAAAAATATATATATATATATACATGCAACCTATATTAAAACTAGTTCCTAGAGAGAAGAAAAAATAAGTTTGTACATTATATGTATTCTTGTTTTTAGGCCTGAAGATGATGGTGGGATGCCATCGAAACTGCTAGCTGCAGTTGCAGTCAAAAATAAAATCAAAATAATGTAATATATATATATATATATTGTTTTAATTAGCCACCACGCGGGTTGGTATCTTATATTGTTTTAATAAGCCACCACTACCTTGCCCCAAATACAATAAAATCTTCCTATATTCAGGAAATTTAAATGAAAAATTGTACAATCCCACATTTATTCGTAAAATCTTTTATGATAGCAAATGCAAGATGAGATTGTGTTGGGCAAAATTGCGGCCCCCTAGAGTTGAACGCTACCTTTATCCAAGATCGCAAGCCGGCCGGCTGGTTCGAGTCCAGGGGTCACAGTTTTGCCCAATCATAAACACCAACACCTCTCTCAAAATGGCTATCTTAAACGATATATTGACTGGCGATAATTGGAAAAATTCATCTTTTCAAACAAAGTTCTATCTAGTTAAAAAAATAATTATTATGTGCGTTCGTATTTTTTATATACCCGTATATAAATGTGTTGTTTTTAATTTTGCCCATCTCTGACCAATGGTATATATTTTTAAAAATTTTATAAACTGTATTTTAATTATTGGCCTTTTGAACCCTCAAACCTACTATATTATAGATGAGTGCATCATCAAGAAATATTAATGTCGTGACTCATTTAATCTATTATATTTCTTCGATTAATACACAAAAGTATGAAATAAGAAAATAATTTAGATAAGTGATTGATAGGTAGGCAGAAAAAATTAACAGCTCAAGCGAAAATGAAAGAATGAAATGCACTTTCATGTTTATGACAAATAAAAGCACAGTTGAGTCTTGCTCTGGATTTCGATACTCCGGCATACCGGTTAATCCGACGTGCTGAAAAGCCACTTCGGAATATTGCAGCAAAAGTGTCATTACAGATTTTTTCAAGAGATAAATATCTAATTTTACATTATATTAAATGTTTCTGGAAATCGGGCGTTTTCAGTATCCAGTATATGACCGGCCCCGTTTAGGCCGGATTAGCAATACTCTACTATAGATCAGAATAAAATTTGCCCACGAAATAAAAAGAAACGTGGAGACTAAGAATGAACTTGAAGATTTCACCCTATATTCCAGGGGTGGCCATTTTTCTCAAGCCGCAATTAAATTTGTATTTAAAAAGTATGCGAAAAAGCTATAAAAAAAAATTTTTAAGCAAAATTTTTTCCTCTCCTGAGGAAATCATTTTGCCTTTTTTTTAGCAAAGCTTATTTTTTTCGCCTCTTTTTTTTAAAGCGAGATTTTTTCGCGCTGCGGAAAATTAACATTTATCGAGAGCCACAAACAATCTTTCAAAGAACCGTATGTGGTTCGCGAGCCGCAGTTTGGCCGCCCTTCGAATATCTTTTCAATCTGTGGTTTCATGAATATATATATGGAGATTTTGAGTTTAATGGAAATTTCTAAAAATCTTCTAGTGGTGTTTCATTTGACATAAACTTAATTGGTATATTTCCTCCCTCAATTCCCTTTGAATTATTAATTTTTCAGAGCTATTTCGATAGAAGGGATAAAATATATTATGTTTTATAAAACATAAAATTTCTAATTGAAATAAAATATATTAAAAGAAATAATCACGAACCTTGATAAGTTTTTCCACTCCTGAAGATGCCAAGATATAATGAGTAGGATTAAATCGAACTTGGTTTACAATTGATCTGTGTCCTTTTAAAGTCAGATGCGCTTCATTTACGAATTGACCTGCCAAAAAGATGAAAGAAAGTTATTAAAATGAAATAATATTAAGAAGACTAGTTTATGGAATATATTTACAAATATTTTGTCGGGTCTAAGGTAGAGTATGTTTCCTTACTTATGTTATACATCAATAAAGAGCATGATTTAATTTTAGAAATTGAGGCAAAAAAGTATGGCGAAGGCAGCACAGCAGAAAAACTCTGCCTCATATTTTGGAAAGGTGAATCGCGAATTGAGACGCAGAGCAATACAGCTCAGCTCTGCGTAGCACGATGCCTGCCCAAAAGATGTGCAATTGACATAGAAACTATGGGCATGTGTCAATTTGGATTTATTTATTTTTTTTGGAGCTCTATCCTTTGTCTTCTAGGAATGGAGCCAGGCTTTTTGTACCATTTTGTTAATCCCGCAAATGATTAATAGAAATTAATCGAGAAGAGAACGTACAAGAATCCAACTATCCAAAATTATGGAAAAAGCGCTCAACATTCAAATTTTAAATCATCTGGAACATTGCGGAATGATGAATGATAGGCAATCACACTAAATACAAATCCACTCTATCATCTGCCGATTATCGCGAATTTGCCGAACTAAGGAGTAGGTGCAAAAGCGTATCTAAGCTTACTCATCAAAGGTATATAAACAACCTACAAGAGAGCTCAGACCCAGGAGCATTTTGGAAATATGTAAACTCATTGCGCACTGATAACTCGATACCGAGCCTGATGCATTACAATGACCAATCCAGCAATAATATTTCCGATATTGTTAACTATTTTGCAGATTATTATTCTTCTGTTTATGGTGTAGAGGAGTTCACTAACGATGGGAGCATTGAGAATGGCTTCTCTTCGAGCTTAACGACACACAGAATTGCTAGTGAGGAACTCTTAAAGAAGATTGGGACTCTTGATTGTGGGAAGGGCCCCGGCCCGGATTGCATCCCTCCAAGGCTGCTTAAGGCGTGCTCTGGATCGCTCTGCTTGCCCCTTTTGATACTATTCAACAAATCATTCTCATTGGGAAAATTTCCCGATTTGTGAAAGCTAGGATATATAATCCCAATTTTTAAGGATCAGGGAAGCAGAGCTGATGTAACTAAGTACAGGCCTATTACCATCCTGTCAGCCATTCCCAAACTCTTCGAGAGCCTCGTCCTGGACTTGCTTGCGTCGGTTTTCAAAAATGTAATTTCACCTCACCAACACGGCTTTGTGACAGGGAGATCAACCACAACGAATTTGTTGCTCTACCAGAATTATATCAACAATTCTATAGCTAATGGATTACAGGTTGATGCGATTTATTGTGACATGTCAAAGGCTTTTGATAGGGTGTGTAGGGCTTTTACTCCGCAAGCTGGAGAAGCTGGGTGTTGGTGGAAACCTGTTGACCTGGATCGAGACTTACCTAACTGAACGAAAACTCAGAGTTAGGATCAAAAATTGCTTCTCTGATGACTTTATCCCATGTTCCGGAGTTCCTCAGGGGTCACATCTTGGGCCGTTGCTCTTTGACCTATTTGTTGACGACCTTAAGGATTGTCTGCATGGTGTGGAATTTCTAATGTTTGCCGATGACATTAAAATATTCAATGAAGTAAAAACCCTGGAAGATTGTAGAGAGCTTCAAAACAACTTAAATAGCCTCAATTCTTGGCTGCGCGATAACTTATTGGAGCTTAACATCGACAAATGTAATATCATGCGTTTCCACAGATGCGCTTGCCCTTTGCTCTACAGTTACAATATTAATGAAAGATCGCTCAAAACAACTGCAATAACAAAAGACTTGGGAATCTATTTTGATTCACAGCTCAACTTTAATTACCATATTGAAAGAATAACCAAAGAGGCTCTAAGAACTCTGGGATTTATATGTCGGAACACAAGATCTTTTAACAATGTATGGGCTCTCAGGGCATTGTATTTTGGTCTCGTCAGACCCAAGCTTGAATATAACTCGGTCGTCTGGTCCCCCTGCTATGTAAATCACTATGAATGTCTGCAGTCGGTCGAGAACAGGTTTTTGCGTTATGTCCGATTTAGAACTGGTGAGAGATTGGGGAATCTCTCATATGAACAGCTGCGGGACTGTCTGGGCATGAGATCACTTGATGAAAGACGTGTCGTGAATGACCTGATCACTCTACACAAGATATTATTCACTTTTAATTGCCCTGAACTACTCAAACTGATCAATTTCAGGGTACCAGCCTGCAACACCAGGAGTTCGGGCATCTTCCACGAGGCTATATGTCAAAGGAATTATGCCTATAATGCCCCTTTGGCTAGAATGCATAGGCTGGGGAATCAGTGCTGCGAACACCTGGACATATTTACTTCCACAATAAGCAACATTAGAAGTTTAAGAATGCACCAAATCTAGTCTGAACCGAGTGTGAACACTATTAGTGGGGATTGTATATTTTTCCTTATCTTTTTCGTTTATTTAAATTTATATTTCAATATATTTTATATATTTTATAACCATGTATAACTATGTAAATTGGGCTTGACCCGTGATCTATTAATAATAAATAAATAAATAATAAATAAATATGGTTTCAGGCATGCTTGTTCGACTGGGGATATTTTGAGCTTTGTCACACACCTCTGGAACAAAGCCATGGAAATGAAAGGGGAAACTATTGCAGTTGCTCTTGACATTTCGAAGGCTTTCGATCAGGTATGGCATAAAAATCTTTATGCTAAACTTCCATCTTTTGGCCTATCCTCTGGAGCTGTGCCAGTGGATCAAGAGCTTTCTAAAGGCGGCCATACACGGCAGGTCCATTTAGGCCGAGCCAATTTGTGCGAGTCCATTTTTCGACCGATCCAAAATAGGGGGTCATACACGGCCGAGCCAAGCAGGCCCGTTTGAAATTTGACATTTAAGAGTAAATAAAGGTTAGTCTCTTAGTAAATTGTCAAATCGGTGCCTAATACAACAAAATAAAAATGCCAAAAAAAATATATTTTTTTATAAGGAAGATACAACAAGAAAAAACAAATAGAATTTATTAAATGATTTTGTTTAATAAGACAAAAAAATTGTTTAAAAAATATCAGAAAATATTTCACCATATAAATGATAAATAAAAAATGTTTATTTAAATCCTTTATAGAAGGAAAAACAACCTTTTGTAGCTCGTTACATCTGTGCTTTTTTTGAAATAGAATTTCGTTTAATACAACAAAATGAAAAATTGCATAAAAATATCCCAATATAATGTCATCTTTCGTATCATAAATAATTTAAATAATTTTTAAAAATTGAAAATTTTTATTTAAATCTTAAACACTTAAGTGAAGAAATGGTTACAAATTAAATGTAGGACATTTTGTGGGTCATTTTATCAAAATGCAAAATTGCCCCGAAAAATGCGGGATGAATGGTTACCATTGATCATTTGAACTTCCCCCCAACAAATGACATGTCACTCATAATTATCTTAATTTTA
The DNA here is from genome assembly GCA_023213315.1 of Euborellia annulipes. Classification (NCBI taxonomy): domain Eukaryota; kingdom Metazoa; phylum Arthropoda; class Insecta; order Dermaptera; family Anisolabididae; genus Euborellia; species Euborellia annulipes. The sequence continues at coordinate 63,801 of JAKCPI010019471.1, forward strand.
GTACTTTTTCAAAATTTTATTAAAAAAAATGATTTAAAAAATATTTAAATAATTATCCTAATTAAAATCTTTTCAGAAAATTTAAAAAAAATATCAAAAGCATCTAAAAAAAATAAATATGAATCTGGCAACGCTGCACAAGTTTTGGCTTGGCTCGGTGAACTGCCATACACGGCGAGGACAAATCCAAGGCTCGTGGACTTGGCTCTGTGGATTTTGGATCGGATGGAAATCCAACCGAGCCAACTAACGGTCGCCGAGCCAACTCGGTTTCCCCATACACGGCGAGTTTTGGATCGGTGCCGGGCCAATTTGGATTTTGGACCTGCCGTGTATGGCCGCCTTAACGAAGCCAAAGATCTCGGTTGTAGTCGACGGTGTGTCTTCTATTCCGCATTCAATCAACGCAGGTGTTCCCCAGGGTTCTGTCCTCTCTCCCACCCTATTCCTTATGTACATTAACGATCTCATGGGAGTAACCTCCAACCCAATTCATTGCTTTGCTGATGACAGTACCCTGCACTCTGTCAGGACTGGTGAAACCTCATCCACTGGTCGTCTGGGGGCTGTGTCGTCGATAAATGATGATCTTGGTCTCTTGGAGGAATGGGGAAACCTCAATCAAGTAAAATTCAATTCCCAAAAAACCCAATGTTGTTTAATTTCTAGACAAAAAAATAGGATTTGCCCTCCCCTTATTTACAGCAATAATAGTCTCGAGTTCAAAGATTCATTTTCTGTTCTGGGAGTGACAGTTACATCTGATCTCTCCTGGAGCAACCACATCTCTTCTGTGGTTAAATCTACCGCAAGGAAATTGGGTTTCCTATTCAAAACGAAGCGTTACTTTTCCTCCCAACAACTCCTAATCCTCTATAAAGCCCAAATTCGGCCGTGTCTTGAATATTGTTCCCACCTTTGGCGAGGGGCGTCGAGAGACGCTCTCTCCTCCTTGGAAGCCATACAGAGGCGTGCAATTAGACTGATAGGAGATTCTACCCTTACTGCATCCCTACAGTCACTAGATCATAGAAGAAGAGTATCTTCACTATCTCTCTTCTACAGGTATTACCATGGTCAATGCTCTGCCGAATTAAAATCAATTATCCCACCCAATGCAACATATTCACGGAGCACAAGAGAGGCATCTTCCCAGCATCCCTATGCTGTTCAGATCACGACTAACAGAACAAATCAATTTCATTCTTCCTTTGTCCCCATGACCTCCCGTGATTGGAACAAGCTCCCTGCGTCTATCTTCCCCAAAACCTACAATCTTCAGACTTTCAAGCCTAACCTCAACAGGCATCTTCTCAGTTCCCGCAGTTGAGTTTCCCCTTTATGCTTCTCCTTTTGTTTTTATTTTCTTCCTGGCTGCATGTGACTATTGGTCATTATAGGTCTTCGGACCTTATGCACCCATTCCAAAAAAAAAAAAAAAAAAAGAATGTTTTTAATGTGTTTAAGGGGAGTCAGGAGGTAGAAGTTACGCATGTTTTCCCAAAAGAGGGCGTTGTGTGTCTTCAAAAGTAAGCCAAAAAAAACCGTACGAAAATGTGCCAAGAGATGTCAGAATGGTAGCTAATAATATTTAATGCATTTGGTTGATTTTCATTGATCTCTTAACAATGAATACTTTATAAATGTTATTATATATTATGTATCTTTTATAAAAGAATATAAATATAGGCCAGATATAGGCTAATAAGCGATCGGCTGGTAGACTAGCCCGCCATCTTTTGCAAGAGTGCTGAACTATTTGACACATAATTTTTAAATATATCTACCAATCTTATTTTAAAATTTTCTTAATTAATATGTGACAATAAATTCATTTAAAAAAAAAATAAAGATTATTGGGCCAAAATTAGCACCCCGAGACGCGCACCTTAAGCTACTAACTGCGAGATAGTTTTTTTTCGGCCTATCCTACGCTATGCGACACAGTTCCATGTGCGCCTTAGCTTAGCGTAGGAAAGTTATAAATAATCCCACTCCACAGCAATGGATGAATTTTCCCGTTATTTGAGTTTATGCCTAACGACGATCTATATTTTACCAGGTATAGATGTATTATTTGGAAACTTTATATTTTATAGGCGATGTTTCGAGCGTCCGTCATTCAGGGTACACAAAAGTTGTTCTGAAAATGAAAGCTCGAAATGTCGAATACAACCAAGTTAAATATTTTCTTTGAATAAAAATAGCAGGTTTTTACAAAGGGAAGTAATTCGAGATGCCTTGCCTCTCTGTTCTCCTGTATGTTTTAGATTCAAAACACAAAAGAAATGGAGCCAGGCTTTTTGCAGCATATGATAGGCTAAATCCGCAAAGTATTGATAGAGATTATCATTCTGGAAGTAATTGCTGTTGAGGTTGCTATCGGGAAGAGAAGAGTACAGAAGACAGCAATAAAAGAATTATTTCTTCCTTAATAGAGTCTCACCTCGGCTAAATCAATCACCTAATTACAAGAAAAATGCTCACACAGATTTTTGTGAATTTAAAAATGACAACTTTGTGCTTCAATTGCATATAGCCTAAAAGGATTTAAAATGGACGTATCCTTCGGTTTTGGCATTCAAAGGCTCTTTTTTATTGTTGGCCTCATGTACTTTTTATTCCCGATTGATAAAAATTGTTAGAATTATTGATTTGGTTTAAGAATGGGCGCTGTCAATAAATGTAAAAAGATTCTTAAAATTTTAATTACCGAGTTTGTTAGAGTTTGGAATCTTCCAGACATAGAGAGTGAAATTATCACTTCCACTAACGACATACTCATCATCTAATCCTGCAAAGGAACAGGATTTCATGGTGCATGAATTATAATAGCCATAATGATCAAATTGGCAGATGTGTTCTTGATTGTCAACTGCATATAAAACTGGCAATAAACGTCGACGAAGAGCCAGAATGCGAGTGCCAGTCTTATTAAAACGAACAGACATACAACTCTGAGAGGCATTGGCACATCCATAATGCATCACCACTCTGAAAGAGAGAGAAAAATAAAACAATTAAAAATCTATCAAATATATTGTATTTAAGATATATCTAATTAAAATATTAATAGAGGAATAGAGGAATAGGCTCAAATTTCCACTTGTGAAGAACTTCTTCGGTGCTTGAGGTGGCAGTCGCATTATCAGGTTAGGAGAGTTGGGGTGTTTCGACTTACTATAATATTTATAAACCCACTCGGACAAAATTAATTAGTGGGGCATAATTCATTGTATTTATTTACCAAATATTTTCTACTTATTTAAAAGTCGAGTGTACGGGAATGGAGATAAAAGGAGCTATCGTTGCTCTTTAAGGAGGAGGACAAATAATTATTTTATTTTGTATAAATAATTGCTGGGTCTATTTGCGTTGTCCTTGAGGCAATCAATGATCCCAAGCTCAAGACCGATCTATCTTTTCAATTCAACAATCCCTGCCCACACCTGCGCTGTGAAACATTGGCTTTAACCAAAGATTTAATAACAAAATCAAAATCATCCAGAAAAATTTTCAAAATATTTATTTTTCAAGATCCATGGACATTATCCATGTCATGATTCTTTTGATTACCATGCATTCCATGGTCTAGGATCCATTCGTGGCCGTAGAGAGGCTTCGCACGTTCTTTACCTGTCGAAGCTTGTGGAGGGGACTAGCGATGACCCAATTTCCCTATGCCTAATCAATTACTCCTTTGAGGACCACTAGAGGCTGCGATCTGTTTTATTTGTCTTTGACAAAAAATAACTTTTAAAAAAATCGGATATATATAAAATGTGTCAA
>JAKCPI010019472.1:0-10061 GCA_023213315.1 Euborellia annulipes
CCACTATGTTTACCCTACCGTATTAGAATTCAAGATGTAAAATTTTTAACATGGTAAAATATTTTTATATTTTGTTACCATGGCATCCATTTCTCCTAGGGTGTTTATTAAAGCTTTTGTGGTTTGAAATATTATTATTAGGAGAATTTTTAATTATAGACCACATTTTTGTATTAAATATTTATTAAAAATATATAAATACTGTACAACGTTTCAACTGCTTATTCTGCAGCCGTTATCAAGCACTGTACACTTGCTCCGACTCAAGTGAACTGATTCGAAAAAAATTCTCCTAATAATAACATTTCTCCTATCTTTCCTATGAAGTGCAAAATTAAAGTGTGCTTCAAAAGATTTCAAGGGCAAAATGAGAATATACATTTTAAAGACCAACTAAAAAATAATTGATTTTTGAATCTTACAAGGAGAGTACACGGTTGACTCGTCACCGATTTTGATCTCCTTTTATATGGTGAATCTATACTGAAAAATATTTGTATCCTGATCGAACTTTTCGTCCAATGCGCCCTGTAGCAATATTTTCTTCTCATCTGAAATTTTAAAATCTGAAAAGGATTGTTATAAGGTTCAAAGAAAAGCATATCAACAACTAAAGCTAATAGCGTAACGGGTAGAGGAGAGGGTTAGAAATCCAGGGATCCCAAGTTCAAAACTTGGGGTTGTCATTTTTTTTTTTTTTTAGTATTATTTATTGTATAAAAAATAAATATTATATTTATATTATAAAAATATTTTATTTATATTTGCGAAATATTTATTACATATTTATACAGAAAACAATGAATATTATACAATCAATTAGATATATAAATGAATAATTAAAATATAAAATAAGGCAGTAAGATATAGAAAATTAATGTTTTTCTTTATGAAATATCAAAAGAAATATTTCGCCAATACATTTGCTGTCAACAGGAAGTGTCAGTTTAGTTAGTTTAGATATCTAATTGATTGTATAATATTCATTGTTTTCTGTATAAATATGTAATATGTAATAAATATGTTCGCAAATATAAATAAAATATTTTTATAATATAAATATAATATTTATTTTTTATACAATAAATAATACTAAAAAAAAAAAATGACAACCCCAAGTTTTGAACTTGGGTTCCCTGGATTTCTAACCCTCTCCTCTATCCGCTACGCTATTAGCTTTAGTTGTTGATATGCTTTTCTTTGAGCCTTATAACAATCCTTTTCAGATTTTAAAATTTCAGATGAGAAAAAAATATTGTTACAGGGCGCATTGGACGAAAAGTTCGATCAGGATACAAATATTTTTCAGTATAGATTCACCATATAAAAGGAGATCAAAATCGGTGACGAGTCAACCGTGTACTCTCCTTGTTAGTCAAAATCGTTGAGAGCAAATTTTGGGAAAATCAAAAAAAAAAAGTGAAAAAGTACATCAGTATTTGACCGATTTTGTTCAAAAGTTTTTTTTATTTAAGCCTAATGGAGGTGCCTAACTTAAATATAAAACTTCAACTTCGTAGGTCAATTCCTTCATGCTTTAAATTGACTACCGACACACACAGACAGAGACTAGCTTACTATGCTTTTTTGGATTCAGGGGACCTCAAAACGTGTATATTCATCAAAATGTCGACTTCGAATTTTTGACATGAATCCAATACTTTCTATATTATATACATATATACGTAAGGGAAAGTATTATAAAAATAATTGTATTTCTAATTAACTTAACTAATGATTAAATTTAGGTGTTGAAAAAGATAAATCCTGAACTTCTATTAATTATAAAATTCCACATTAAAAAATTGACAAAATGAAGTACGGTCGATTTATTTTTACATTCCTATACTATTGGTATAAACATGTCTATACGATTAATAGACGAGAAAAAGGAGTTGAGCCAGTTATTGTATTTCATCCATTCACGTTCATGCCTAAAATTTATTGAAGTTTGGAGAAGGAAATCGGAAACCTAGCTCAGTATAATTAATGAGAAAATAATTAAATGATTGGATTTACTAAATAAATATTATACTAGGTGATATCAACCTATTTAGTTGCTAAAAAAAAGGAACGGATAATCATTTTGTAGAGTCGTAGATCATAAAGCTGCTTATCAAACTAATTAACATTTAAAAAAACTTATCTTTCAAATGAAGAGAAGAGTGACTAGGTGAGATGGGTCCAGAGATCTATTTATCTTTTGATATTGAACAAGTATTTTTTTAATAAATAATTATATTATTTAAAAAAATACTTGTTTCATTTAACAAATTATCTTTTATTTTTATAATTTTTTCCTTTGTATTTATATTTGTTATATCCTTAAAGAATTCTCTCTCTCTCTCTCGAAAGCGAATCGTGATTAAAGATTAAAAAAAAAAAACATAATAAAAAAAAAGAATAAGGGAAAAAGAGAATTCTCGAGAATGATGTGTTATAGGTCCCAGACGAACCGGTTGGGGCAGGATCCATTTCGAGTGCTCCGGACCCTGACTTTCCAGCACGAGGAAAACCGAACCTTTATTTTTTTATTTTTTTGTTTGGAACATCTTCCAGGCATGGAAATTTTCCAAAAAATCTTTAAATATCATTTATTAAAACGTGGAATATAAAACATTAAATTTAGAACAAAAATAATAGGATAACGTATATCAAACAAAATGTCTGTTTTTTGATATTTTGTTAATTATAGAAAAATAAATTTAGAGAAGGGTGTAAATATGGTTGGTTTTAATGGATAAAATTAAACAAAAACGAATTTTTTTTTTAAAACACACACACTTACATACATACATACAGTCTTTTCGGTAGCTTAGGCCATATCAAGACTAAACGATACTAGTATTTTTTATAAAATAATTTAGTTTCAAGAAACGCAATTGTGTTCAAGAATAAATGTTTTAAAAAGCAACCGGCCAAGGTTTACAATATGTTTTTGTTGTTGTTGTTGTTTACGTAGTCAAATAATTTGTAAATTATTCCCATATTATGTAAATAATATTTTGAAAATTTGTTATTTAAATATGAATATTTCAGCCAGTATTGAAAAGTTATAGGTAATAAAAAATAAATTTTTCCATTATATATCTATTATTTATTCTGCCTCAACCTGTTTAGATTTATCGCCGCTGATATAAACGGAAGACTGCATTCAGTCAATGAGAATTGGGCGTTTTCACTTTCAAGATTTTTGCAGATATAACAACTCAAACTAGCCTTTAAATTTTTAGTTCTAAGAGATGAATTTATTTGCGATCTCCAGGTAATTCTCTCAGGGCCATTTGATGGGTAATTTTTAAAGAGAAGGTCATTAAAAATATTTTTTCACATTAAAGAAAAATAATAGGGCTAGTAAATTTCAAAGTTTATATAGGAAATGCCTGAATGTTAAAAATAAGAGAAAATATTCAGAAATAAAATCCTCGATTGAATAAAAATAATAATTTATTTTCAATAAAACAAACTTAAAGCCAAGCAATATCAGACAAAAATTAATTAATTAATAAAAAAATATCAGTCTTGTTTGTTAATGATTTCTTGTCTTCTAAATTGATGTGGACGATTAACAAAAGTAAATAACAAATGACACTATTAGGATTATTTAAAATAATAGCTGTCGTCGTAGCTTGCTATATACCAAAATGCAAATTGTCTTCCTATAGATAATATAATATAAATAAAATAAAAAAAAATGGGCCGCCGAGTGCGGGTTGCGCAGCTTGTTTTATAAATCCTAATGAGAAGAAAACCTATCAATGTGCAAAAATCCAAAACAAAATCTCTATATAATAAGAAATTTTAATATTTATCTTCAGTACTTGCCCCTTATTTAAATATGAAGATTATTCCTAGGTCAAGGTCAAAAAAAATATGTTGCAACGTTGCGTGACTCCTGTTAGGTAACAAAAGATGAATTGTGCCGGAGGCATTTTTTTCTTAATTATTAAAGTATTTAAATCTAAGTTAAAAAAATTTCAAGTTTATTTATTTTTATTTCTTTGTAAAAAGAAATCTTACATATAATTAATCTTTGACGCTTATAACAAAGAAAATAATTTAAATTATTCATTAATTTCTTTATAATTTGCCCACAAGTCCTGAAATAGAGGTTGTATTTTATGTAGTTTTCCATTAATTCAAAGGTCATGAGTTCGAGAGACATCCCTCTTATTCAAATAAAAAAATCTAATCCGAATAAATAAATAACGGTTTTCATCTTAATGTTTGAATGGCATTAGATACCGAAAAATATTATAAATTAACATTTAAAAGATTCTAATTACTTTGCAAATTACCATATTCGATTTTTTCTTATATTATCTATCATCTATAACCAGAAGCAGTCTGACTGGATACAGGCAAATGAATATTCAAAAAACTTTAATAAATATATTAATGAATTAGTTATTAAAATGCCACCGAAATGTCTCTCTAGAGTGTATTTAAAATGAAAAAATAGATTCAATGGGACAGGAGAAAAATTAATTAATTTTTAACAAATAGTCTATTTCTGAAGGCGAATACAAGAAGTATTTATGAGGTAAAGTTTTTCTTTGTTTGAAATAAATTAAAATTAAATAAACAAATTAATTAAAAATCAGGAGAAATAAGGCAGCCGAAAGCAAATAATTATTTTTATTACAAATGTCGACGTTTCTACCAATTTTTCGGGCCTTCATCAGGACATGTGTTAATATATATAATTATATATATATATATTATATACATATGTGTATATTTTATATATATATTTAATTGTAGGCCTCGAGCTTAGAGGGGCTCTTGGCAACTTCTAACATATTCGGAACATTCGTCTATGGTATGTCAGGAGCCCTTCTAAGCTCGAGACTAACAAATACATGTCCCGATGAAGGCCCGAAAAATTGGTAGAAACGACGACATTTGTATTAAATAAAGTGGAAATTTATGAAAATTCTACCGCTCTTAACGGGAATTATTAAACGATAGATAATTAAAAATTCAGAAAAAAATTCCAATAAATGAATATAATCAAGAGAAGCGCAGAGGAAAAATGCACTAAAAATAAACAAAGCATGATAAGTTTAGATTATGTATGATCAATCAATTTTGAAAAAAAGATATGTTGCAGTACCATATTTTTAAAAAAGTAAAAATTATTAAATATATATAGAAAAGAACTTTGCAGTCAGAAAAAAAAATTATGAGTTTTTACACCGTTTAACAGATGATATCATTCTCTACACAATACAAATATTTAACAAATCGTCCTTAATTGTATCAAATAGGTAAAATAGTTCCAATTTTATAAAATTTGTGTGTTTTACTGAGAATGGTAGCATCGCAATGATATTTGAAAGATAGTCTCATAATTCATTTAACAAAAAATTCTGTATTGAAATGACCCTGAATTGAATACAAGTCATTTATGTGGGTTGGGATTAACCTAATCCATATGAATGAAATATAAAATTGAAATTTTTTTTATAGATATCTCGTAATCCTGAATGATATAAAAAATTTAAAAGCTTTTGTCATTAAATTAATTTTTAGTAATAATAAATACATTTTTTTTTAAATGGGAATTTCCGGAAGAGGAGGGTGGGGCACCATTTCTTTTAAGAGAATATATAATGGGACAGGGCGCGGTATTTTTTTTTTTTTTTTTAATAAATTAAATTAATTAATTAATTTAATTTTTGTTTCAAAATAATTTAACCCAACACCATGATAGGATTATTTTTATGTTGTTATATTAAAAGAAGAAAGAGGTGGTCCCTCTTTTAGTAGAAGAAGAGGATGAAATTATAAAAAAATATTATTATTTTTTTTATTTTAATCAAATTAAAAAAATAAAATAATAAAATAATAATGTTGTGGGTGGGTAGTACATCGTAAGTCATAATAGAATCTAAATTTTTTTTAAATAAAATTAAAAATTTGAATGCCAAAATTCCTTATTATAATTTAGTCGTGACCTATCATAGTTTATAATTGGATTAAGTTAATAATTTAATTACCAAAAATAATAAATGAATGACTTTCGACTTGAGTAGTTTTTCACGTAATATAGAACTGGCAACATTGCATTCATCAACTATCAATTTTAAATCTTAAACGCCTTAAATTTTATTTTATTTAATATATTACAATGTTTAATGCAAATCAGTTTAAACACAATGGACGATTTGCGAGAAAAAATATTGTAAAATTGAAAAAAAAAATGTATCTGACATAGAGATAAGACACTTATGCTATGCGACGTTGCCAGGCTGGTCTGACTCTCGAGAATTCATTATTTTTAAATATTAGCGACTGTCATTTTGGAGAATTTTTTTGACTTTCTTGTTAAAATATCTTTAAAAGCGGTCAGCAGAAACTTTTGGTTTTATTTTTAACGTATTCCTCGGAAGTGAATTAATAAAATGTAAGTTTTTTGTTTTTGTATCATTTGCACAGATGCCTATATAATTCGATATGTGTGCGTTTCGTCGTTATTCCCCATAGGCTACATGTTAAATTTCAATTTTTTAAAAATTAATTACACGATAACCCTGTGTCAGATCTGCTTCAAAATTTTATTTTATACGTATTTGATAGTGATTAATAACATATTAAAAAATTAGCTTTTAATCTACTCAAGTGCTTTAATGTCCGAACAACCTTAATCGGAAAATTTTTGATAATTTATTGAAATTAATGGTTATTTTCTTAATTGAGAGGCAAAAAGAACAATGGCCTTTCCCTTTCCTCTCTCACCTTTTGGAAAATTGAATGTGTTTCTGGAAGAAGGGCATATGTTACATTTTTCAAATATTGTGTTTTTTATGGATGAAGGTAAAATGGGACTTGGCTCAACAGTGTTTAGTGTTTAACACATTAATTTTTTTAGTCAAAATGTCATATGTGTGACTTTTGCATATAATTAGTTCCTTAACATGAGCAACTTCAGTTTTTCGCTTCTCCTGTAAAATTTTAAAATTGTAACTTATGCCCTTCTTCCAGACACCCATTCAATTGAATATTTAATTATTATTATTGCAAATAAAAAAAGTTAAGAAAGTATCAAAAATCAGTTAGCTTAACCAAATCGTTAAAATGCAGCTTAAGTTAAACTAAAGGAAAGAATTAAGGCTAAACAAAACTAAATGGTTTATGAATTAATACAGTGGGCATCACTATTAACCCATATCAAGCCACTGGTGCGTTTTCGAACCAGTACCAAAAAAAAATTTTTTCTCAATAAGTATCTAAATGTTTTGGTTAATTATTTTTTTTATACATTATTTATGATATATTCTTGCCTACTAATGAGAGAAAATGAGGAATTTTACAGTCTTTACATATTAAATAATTATTTAAATTCGAAGGGTCAAAAAACACCAAACTTCAAAAATAGATATTTTGTATTAAATTTTTTTTTTTCATTTTCATTCTTCATAAATTAGATTACCAATAAGATTACTTTACTTAGCTAAACGATACATAATTTTTTTTTTCATTACTATAGACGATATTCAATGACAAATTAGAGTGGTGCTTTTTCGCACCAGTGGTAAAAACCCTAAACTTTTTCCTTATATTATCTGAATGTTTTTTCATTGTTTTTTTTTATTTTTTTTTATTTCAAAGGCTTTTTCGGCATATTTAGGCTATTTAGACCCCGTCCCTATTTATTCCAATTGATTGGCAAATCGAAATAAATTTTTGTTACATGCATCATCCCGACCCCTTGATCCCTACTACCTATGGTTATTGTTTATATATGGATTATTACATTAGTCCGATTGAATGACAATACTGTTGTAACTGTATGTAGTAATGGCTACAATAATGAGCCCCTAAATACTGTAGAGATATTATATGTTGGGACATCGAAATCAGAAGGAAATATATCTCAACCTAATGTTATTTCAAAATATAATTTAGGAATGGAAAGGGTGGATTTACATGATAATGGGGTTGAGAATTACCGATGAAGGATATTCACTGGCCTAACTAGGGTGGTCCCCCCCGGGGGGGGGGCAGAAAGCTCCCCGACCCAACAGAAATTGAGTCAATATGGGGCCTTCCGGGTCATGAATCTCCATACATTTTCTCATGTGATCATTTCATTGCTTTTTTTTTAATATGAAAATTTTCAATGTACACTTTTTTGAATATAAATTTTTTAATTTTCCAATAAAAATTTTCAACTTATTTTATAAAAAAATACTGAGGATCCACTTAATGGAGCCGACTGTACTATAGTTTTGTAGACCACTAACGAATATTATTAGAACCAAAGTAGCCCACCTTTTTAGATAAAAAATATATTTTTTGTTTCATTTAGATTCCATTGAAATTATATAATTAATAATTCTAATTATTAAGATTTCTATTCGATTCAATAAATAAGCGGAGTTTAGAAATACCTAACATCTTTACAAACATCAATAATTCAATGTATCGTTTCATTTAAGAAAGCCATTTTATAAACAACAAAAATATGTATTTATAAAAAAATTATTACTTTTACATGAAGACGCCAGATATACGCCAGGAAAGTTGATTGAAGATACTCGAAGATGTACTTTCAGGCCCCATAAGGATAGAATCTAAACTCTAAACAAAAATTCTCAAACGATTAAATAAAATTCGTATTCAAAATTAATTCTCTTTTAAAGATAATTATGAATACGAATTGGCGGTTTTCAAGGATTAAACTGTGGAAAGAAAAAAATTTATTCTTTTTTTAATAAGCTTATACAAAATAAATTTACAATAGTCACATTAACATAATTATAAAGTACACTAGTTGTGGCACAGGTGATGATATGATTTCTTGAACGAAAATCTTCTTTATTCTTCACTTTTCTATCACTATTTCTAGGTTTCATTACAAATCTTCTTAGTCTTCTTAGTCTTCTCAACACAATTCTTTTTATTCTTCGCATAATTTTATGCGCATTAAATTTCAATAAAAATATCAATAAAAAAAAAAATTATTTCAAAGCAAGTGCACAAGTGCATATTCATTAAGTGTGACCACTCTCCCAAATTCAAGTAAATCATTTATATGAAGCTGAGCTAAAGGGCCTAAGCTAAAATATTATTTTTCGCCCAGGGAGAGTGATCCCCCTCACCACTATCATTTATTCCCTAAACTAAGAGAAAGAATTAAATTTTGGCCTAAATATTAGTTAAAGCAAATTAATTTTGTACGAATAGAAGAAACTTGTTGTATTTTCATTGAATTTATCATCTTAACACAAAGATCCGAACTGAACTGAGTGCCGATGAAGAAACCCTGCCTAAATCTATGTCATTAATTCGAAGTATTGGTAATTTGCACTCTCCACAAGAGAATCTTTATCATCTCTTGCTGCTCGAAATCTGTGTGATCAGAATCAAGAATTCAATGAAACATGACAAGTTTCAGTATTATTATTAAGTTAAAAAAAAAAAAAAAAAAACCAAGAACTCATCTCTTTCCTCCTGTCATTAGACTGGCTATTCTACCTAATAGGGGTTAAAGAGTTAGCGCATGCTGATTTCTAGCAATGGAGTTCGGAGAGAGCTCTTGTTAACAATAAAATTTTACAAAAGAATTTCACTTAAATTTAAAAAATATTATAATTTCAAAAGCATAATAAAAAAATATAAGTATTTTCATCCTTGGATTGAAAAATTATTGTATTAATATAAAATGTAGATTTGAATATTTCAAGACAAATTGAAAATCTAATCAGTTAATTAATAAATTTAAATTTTGAAAAAATATTTTCAGAATCAAAATGTATAATCTAATTTGAGTTAAAGAAAAATTATTTTTGTTTTGACACAAAAATAGGTCAAATCAAAATTTTAATTAAAAATTAATATTAAGATCAATGTAAGAATATAGTCTAATATTAAAATTATTTTATAGTAAATATTTTATTATGCTTTTGGTCTATATATACTAATATTAAAATATGGCAAAGGCGGATCCAAGTGGATTAAAATCATATCGACATTAAAATTTTAAAAAAAGAAAATAAAAATGAAATTTGTAAATTTGAGGACTTGAAATTTATTATTATATTCTCTTTAATTGT
>JAKCPI010019473.1:0-13950 GCA_023213315.1 Euborellia annulipes
TCTACACTGTAAAAAAAAATATGAATTTTCATTCATATCTCATAAACTTTGGTGGTTTAATTTTAATAGACCTAGGATATGAGTTAAAATTAATATACAAGTATATGAATAAGTATCGCTTTAAAAAAAATATGAATTTTCCTTCTTTTTCACATACTTTCGTAGTTTAATTTTAATACACCCAGAATGTGAATTAAAATTAATATAAAAGTTTATGAACAAATTACCAACTTTTAAACTTATCTTTTTCTTTGTGTGCCGCCAAATTTTGAAATCGTTAAAAGTGTACCGCGACAAGTTGAGAATCACTGGTCTAAACGTTCTCAAATAACTCGACTACCTCAAGGAATTTTTATTAATATTATTTTATAATTATTTTAAGGAAACTTGAAATTATTCTTTTAAAATTCATTTCCAAAATCTATATTGATTAAATTCTGGTTTGAAATTCGCGCTCTAAACTATTTAAATATTTATGAAGTCATACTAATTAAATAATTTTTATAAAGTAATTCAACTAAATAGCTATAGAAATTAAAATTAAAATTAACAATTTCACCAAAATAATTAATTTTAAAATATACAAGAAATTGGTTAGGTTGGCACCAGGTTGGCACCAAATTCTGTTTTTGAAGTAGCTGATTTAACGCATAGATAATTGAACGTGTATTATTATTTAAAATGAAATATAAATATTTAATCAATATATTGAAATAGGAACATTTTACTAACAAAATCGTAAGTATTGAATTTGAATTTTTTCATTGAAATTTTTTTTTTTCTCAATTTCAAATCAATTATTGTTTGTCATTTTTCAGGTGAGGTTAGTCTCCAACCAGGGAATAAACTCCAATCATACTGCAAATGAAATGTAACTCTTTATTACTTCTCAAAGAAGATGAAAATCGACATATTTTTTGTATTAAATTATTAAAATGATTTGTATTTGTGTTTAATTTACTTGGAAATGTATAAAAATTTATTTTTTGATACAAATTTATTATTTTAATACTTTAATTTGTTTTATTATTTAGTAAAATTGTATATTTTAATATAATATAATTTTTTTTTAATAAATAAAAAATAAAATAAATAAAAAAAACTATTATTTCACCTAGACCACTCACTTTCCCTCAAAAGTATAAACTCGTAAGGACTTTAATTTTTGTTTATTAAAGCTTTTGTGGTTTGAAATATTATTATTAGAGAATTTTTAATTATAGACCACATATTTGTATTAAATATTTATTAAAAATATATATATTTGTACAGTATTTATATATTTTTAATAAATATTTAATACAAATATGTGGTCTATAATTAAAAGTTCTCCTACTTTCATTTTTCACAAAAAAGTATATTATTTCTCATAAACCCGTAATTTAAATTTCATATACCAAAAATGAATTTATTCATATACCCGTAATTTAAATTTCATATACCAAAAATGAATTTATTCACATACCCGAAAATGAATTTTTTCATATACCCGAATATGAAAAATTTCATATCTGGGTTTGTGAAAATTCATTTTTGGTATATGACCTTTCTCATATACCCAAAATGAATATTCATAAACAGTTTGTGTAACAGACTTCCTATACATGTGTATGAATCTGGCTCGAAAATTTTTAACAGTGTACCGTATTAGTGTTTAATAGGTCTTGAATTTCAAGATGTAAAATTTTTAACATGGTAAAATATTTATATTTTGTTACCATGGCATCCATTTCTCTATCGTGTTTATTAAAAGCTTTTGTGGTTTGAAATATTATTATTAGGAGAATTTTTAATTGAATCGTTTATTTCAGAAAGCACCTAGGGTGCGCTTTTTTCAACTTTCGGAAAAACTAAAAGAAAACTGTTTTGCAGCTTAAGTATAGGTCTAAGTCTTCTTGAAATATTTTTTTACCAAATCAAAAACATGCTATTGGGATAATCTAAAAGATGTATTTACCTTTAAGGTGTACAGTAGCACCAAAAACGCATGATTTGAAATTTTGTCGCTTGGAGTGTGGTTTTCTGAAATAAACGATTCAATTATAGACCACATTTTTGTATTAAATATTTATTAAAAATATATAAATACTGTTTTAACTTGTTTCAACTGCTTATTCTCTGCAGCCGTTATCAAGCACTGTACACTTGCTCCAACTCAATTGAACTGATTCAGAAAAAAATTCTCCTAATAATAGCATTTCTCCTACACTGTTAAAAATTTTCGAGCCATATTCATAAACATGTATAGGAAGTCTCTGTTACACAAACTGTTTATGAATATTCATTTTGGGTATATGAGAAAGGTCATATACCAAAAATGAACTTTTTTTCTCAAACCCCAAGATATGAAATTTTTCATATTCGGGAGTATGAAAAAATTCATTTTCCGGGCATATGAATAAATTCATTTTTTAGGTATATGCTGAATTTAAATTGCGAAGTTATATGAATAAATTCATTTTTGGTATATGAAATTTAAATTACGGGTTTATGAGAAATAATATACTTTTTTGTGAAAAAATAGAAAGTAGGAGAACTTTTAATTATCGACCACATATTTGCTATTAAATATTTATTAAAAATATATAAATACTCGTACAATATATATATATTTTTAATAAATATTTAATACAAATATGTGATCTATGATACAAATTCTCTAATAATAATATTTCAAACCACAAAAGCTTTAATTAACAAAAATTAAAGTCTTTACGAGTTTATAGTTTTGAGGGAAAGTGAGTGGTCTAGGTGAAATAATAGTTTTTTTATTTATTTTTATTTTTTTATTTATTAAAAAAAAATTATATTATATTAAAATATACAATTTTACTAAATAATAAAACAAATTAAAGTATTAAAATAATAAATTTGTATCAAAAAATAAATTTTATACATTTTCCAAGCAGGGGCGCCGGAACGAATTTCAATCAGGGGGGCAAAAAAAATTTTTTAGAAAATTCCCGTTAATATGTTCAAATAGTATAAAACAAAAACAAATCTACTATAAAACTTTAAAAATTTTAAATAAAATCACAATTTTAATAAAATTAAAATTTTAAAAAAATTGGTAGTGATTTTCAAAAAATTTTGGAAAAAATTTGGAAAAAAAAATGAATTTCTTACTCTTTTAATTTTTTTTAATTTAGAAGATTTTATTTTTCAAAAAGTAAAAATATATCATTTTTTAAAAATAAATGAAATAAAGAAGAAATTTTGCCCCCCTGTCCCCTAGGATGCGGGGGGGCAATGTGCCTGCCCCCCGAGTTCCGGCGCCTATGTTTCCAAGTAAATTTAACACAAATACAAATCATTTTAATTATTTAATACAAAAGTATGTCGTTTCATCTTCTTTGAGAAGAAATAAAGAGTTACATTTTCATTGCAGTTTGGAGTTTATTCCCTGGCTGGAGAATTAACTAACTTTCTCACCTGAAAAATGACAAACAATAATTGATTTGAAATTGAGAAAAAAAAAAATTCAATGAAAAAATTCAAAATTCAATACTTACGATTTTGTTAGTAAAATCGTTCCTATTTCAATATATTGAAATAATAATCAAATATTTATATTTCATTTTAAAATAATAATACACGTTCAATTATCTATGCGTTAAATCAGCTACTTCAAAAAACAGAATTTTACGGCAACCAGAGTTGGCAAGTTTTATCCCGCCGAGTATAATACACGGTTTTATATATGTATAAAACTATCGCGGATAAAACTAGGTCGATGTATAAAAGGTATAAACCGTAAAAAACCAATTCTCTCCCCTGAAACAGCTTGAAAGCTTTTCATATTTTATAATGTTCTAAAGCATTGACGATGTTGTTTGTTTTATATTTAGTGAATAATATAATCAAAATGTTAATAATTGAAAAATGAAATTTTATTTGAACTTACTTTCTCGTCGGGTTTGCGCATGCGCATCCAAGTTTTATACATTTTATACGTTTTATACAAGTTTTATCCGCAATTTTTTTGTATAAAACTGCAAAATTGTGTATAAAACCTTTACTCTGGTGCCAACCTAACCAATTTCTTGTATATTTTAAAATTAATTATTTTGGTGAAATTGTTAATTTTAATTTTAATTTTTATAGCTATTTAGTTGAATTACTTTATAAAAATTATTTAATTAGTATGACTTCATAAATATTTAAATAGTTTAGAGCGCGAATTTCAAACCAGAATTTAAAAAATTTAGATTTGTGAAATAAATTTTAAAAGAATAATTTCAAGTTTTCTTAAAATAATTATAAAATAATATTAATAAAATTCCTTGAGGTAGTCGTCGAGTTATTTGAGAACGTTTAGACCAGGGATTCTCAACTTGTCGCGGTGCACTTTTAACGATTTCAAAATTTGGCGGCACACAAAGAAAAAGATAAGTTTAAAAGTTGGTAATTTGTTCATAAACTTTTATATTAATTTTATTTCACATCCTGGGTGTATTAAATAAAACTACGAAAAGTATATGAAAAGAAGGAAAATTCATATTTTTTTTAAAGCGATACTTATTCATATACTTGTATATTAATTTCAGCTCATATCCTGGTCTATTAAAATTAAACCACCAAAGTTTATGAGATATGAATGAAAATTCATATTTTTTTACAGTGTATCTTTCCTATGAAGTGCAAAATTAAAGTGTGCTTCAAAAGATTTCAAAGGCAAAATGAGAATATACATTTTAAAGAGCAACTAAAAAATAATTGATTTTTGAATTTTAGTCAAAATCGTTGAGAGCAAATTTTGGGAAAATCAAAAAAAAAAGTGAAAAAGTACATCAGTATTTGACCGATTTTGTTCAAAAGTTTATTTTTATTTAAGCCTAATGGAGGTGCCTAACTTAAATATAAAACTTCAACTTCGTAGGTCAATTCCTTCATGCTTTAAATTGACTACCGACACACAGACAGAGAGACTATGCTTTTTTGGATTCAGGGGACCTCAAAACGTGTATATTCATCAAAATGTCGACATCGAATTTTTGACATGAATCCAATACTTTCTATATTATATACATATATACGTAAGGGAAAGTATTATAAAAATAATTGTATTTCTAATTAACTTAACTAATGATTGAATTTAGGTATTGAAAAAGATAAATCCTGAACTTCTATTAATTATAAAATTCCACATTAAAAAATTGACAAAATGAAGTACGGTCG
The DNA here is from genome assembly GCA_023213315.1 of Euborellia annulipes. NCBI lineage: Eukaryota > Metazoa > Arthropoda > Insecta > Dermaptera > Anisolabididae > Euborellia > Euborellia annulipes. The sequence goes on from JAKCPI010019473.1 coordinate 5,179, forward strand.
ATTTATTTTTACATTCCTATACTATTGGTATAAACATGTCTATACGATTAATAGACGAGAAAAAGGAGTTGAGCCAGTTATTGTATTTCATCCATTCACGTTCATGCCTAAAATTTATTGAAGTTTGGAGAAGGAAATCGAAACCTAGCTCAGTATAATTAATGAGAAAATAATTAAATGATTGCATTTACTAAATAAATATTATACTTGGTGATATCAACCTATTTAGTTGCTAAAAGAAGGAACGGATAATCATTTTGTAGAGTCGTAGATCATAAAGCTGCTTATCAAACTAATTAACATTTAAAAAAACTTATCTTTCAAATGAAGAGAAAGTGACTAGGTGAGATGGGTCCAGAGATCTATTTATCTTTTGATATTGAACAAGTATTTTTTTTAATAAATAATTATATTATTTAAAAAAATACTTGTTTCATTTAACAAATTATCTTTTATTTTTATAATTTTTTCCTTTGTATTTATATTTGTTATATCCTTAAAGAATTCTCTCTCTCTCTCTCGAAAGCGAATCGTGATTAAAGATTAAAAAAAAAACATAATAAAAAAAAAAGAATAAGGAAAAAAGAGAATTCTCGAGAATGATGTGTTATAGGTCCCAGACGAACCGGTTGGGCAGGATCCATTTCGAGTGCTCCGGACCCTGACTTTCCAGCACGAGGAAAACCGAACCTTTATTTTTTTTTTTATTTTTTTTTGTTTGGAACATCTTCCAGGCATGGAAATTTTCCAAAAAATCTTTAAATATCATTTATTAAAACGTGGAATATAAAACATTAAATTTAGAACAAAAATAATAGGATAACGTATATCAAACAAAATGTCCGTTTTTTGATATTTTGTTAATTATAAAAAATAAATTTAGAGAAGGGTGTAAATATGGTTGGTTTTAATGGATAAAATTAAACAAAAACGAATTTTTTTTTTTTTAAACACACACACTTACATACATACATACAGTCTTTTCGGTAGCTTAGGCCATATCAAGACTAAACGATACTAGTCTTTTTAATAAAATAATTTAGTTTCAAGAAACGCAATTGTGTTCAAGAATAAATGTTTTAAAAAGCAACCGGCCAAGGTTTACAATATGTTTTTGTTGTTGTTGTTTACGTAGTCAAATAATTTGTAAATTATTCCCATATTATGTAAATAATATTTTAAAAATTTGTTATTTAAATATGAATATTTCAGCCAGTATTGAAAAGTTATAGGTAATAAAAAATAAATTTTTCCATTATATATCTATTATTTATTCTGCCTCAACCTGTTTAGATTTATCGCCGCTGATATAAACGAAGACTGCATTCAGTCAATGAGAATTGGGCGTTTTCACTTTCAAGATTTTTGCAGATATAACAACTCAAACTAGCCTTTAAATTTTTAGTTCTAAGAGATGAATTTATTTGCGATCTCCAGGTAATTCTCTCAGGGCCATTTGATGGGTAATTTTTAAAGAGAAGGTCATTAAAAATATTTTTTCACATTAAAGAAAAATAATAGGGCTAGTAAATTTCAAAGTTTATATAGGAAATGCCTGAATGTTAAAAATAAGAGAAAATATTCAGAAATAAAATCCTCGATTGAATAAAAATAATAATTTATTTTCAATAAAACAAACTTAAAGCCAAGCAATATCAGACAAAAAATTAATTAATTAATAAAAAATATCAGTCTTGTTTGTTAATGATTTCTTGTCTTCTAAATTGATGTGGACGATTAACAAAAGTAAATAACAAATGACACTATTAGGATTATTTAAAATAATAGCTGTCGTCGTAGCTTGCTATATACCAAAATGCAAATTGTCTTCCTATAGATAATATAATATAAATAAAATAAAAAAAATGGGCCGCCGAATGCGGGTTGCGCAGCTTGTTTTATAAATCCTAATGAGAAGAAAACCTATCAATGTGCAAAAATCCAATACAAAATCTCTATATAATAAGAAATTTTAATATTTATCTTCAGTACTTGCCCCTTATTTAAATATGAAGATTATTCCTAGGTCAAGGTCAAAAAAAATATGTTGCAACGTTGCGTGACTCCTGTTAGGTAACAAAAGATGAATTGTGCCGGAGGCATTTTTTTTCTTAATTATTAAAGTATTTAAATCTAAGTTAAAAAAATTTCAAGTTTATTTATTTTTATTTCTTTGTAAAAAGAAATCTTACATATAATTAATCTTTGACGCTTATAACAAAGAAAATAATTTAAATTATTCATTAATTTCTTTATAATTTGCCCACAAGTCCTGAAATAGAGGTTGTATTTTATGTAGTTTTCCATTAATTCAAAGGTCATGAGTTCGAGAGACATCCCTCTTATTCAAATAAAAAAATCTAATCCGAATAAATAAATAACGCTTTTCATCTTAATGTTTGAATGGCATTAGATACCGAAAAATATTATAAATTAACATTTAAAAGATTCTAATTACTTTGCAAATTACCATATTCGATTTTTTCTTATATTATCTATCATCTATAACCAGAAGCAGTCTGACTGGATACAGGCAAATGAATATTCAAAAAACTTTAATAAATATATTAATGAATTAGTTATTAAAATGCCACCGAAATGTCTCTCTAGAGTGTATTTAAAATGAAAAAATAGATTCAATGGGACAGGAGAAAAATTAATTAATTTTTAACAAATAGTCTATTTCTAGAGGCTAATACAAGAAGTATTTATGAAGCAAAAGTTTTTCTTTGTTTGAAATAATTTAAAATTAAATAAACAAATTAATTAAAAATCAGGAGAAATAAGGCAGCCGAAAGCAAATAATTATTTTTATTACAAATGTCGACGTTTCTACCAATTTTTCGGCCTTCATCAGGACATGTAATTGTAGGCCTCGAGCTTAGAGGGGCTCTTGGCAACTTCTAATATATTCGAACATTCGTCTACGGTATGTCAGGAGCCCTTCTAAGCTCGAGACTAACAAATACATGTCCCGATGAAGGCCCAAAAAATTGGTAGAAACGACGACATTTGTATTAAATAAAGTGGAAATTTATGAAAATTCTACCGCTCTTAACGGGAATTATTAAACGATAGATAATTAAAAATTCAGAAAAAAATTCCAATAAATGAATATAATCAAGAGAAGCGCAGAGGAAAAATTCACTAAAAAATAAACAAAGCATGATAAGTTTAGATTATGTATGATCAATCAATTTTGAAAAAAGATATGTTGCAGTAACATATTTTTAAAAAAAGTAAAAATTATTAAATATATATAGAAAGGGACTTTGCAGTCAGAAAAAAAATTATGAGTTTTTACACCGTTTAACAGATGATATCATCCTCTACACAATACAAATATTTAACAAATCGTCCTTAATTGTATCAAATAGGTAAAATAGTTCCAATTTTATAAAATTTGTGTGTTTTACTGAGAATGGTAGCATCGCAGTGATATTTGAAAGATAGTCTCGTAATTCATTTAACAAAAAATTCTGTATTGAAATGACCCTGAATTGAATACAAGTCATTTATGTCGGTTGGTATTAACCTAATCCCATGAATGAAATATAAAATTGAGAATTTTTTAATAGATATCTCGTAATCCCGAATGATATAAAAAATTTAAAAGCATTTGTCATTAAATTAATTATTAAATAGTAATAATAAATACAACTTTTTTCTAAGTAGGACATTCCGTGAAGAGGACGGTGGAGCAACATTTCATTTAAGGGAAGTTATAAAGTAGCACTGGGCACGCTATTTAATTTTTTTTTATAAAATAAATCGATTAATTAAATGATTATAATTTTGCACAGTATTAATTTCAACTCACGACCTGACTAGATTCATATTGCGATATTCTGAAAGGATCAAGAAGGCGTTCCTCAATTTGTAAGAGACGAAGCGATTGAATTTAGAACAAATTATTATTATATTTTTTTCAAGCACATGAATTGTAAAACATCAAATAATAATATTAATCGGAAAATTTTTGATAATTTATTGAAATTAATGGTTATTTTCTTAATTGAGAGGCAAAAAGAGCAATGGCCTTTCCCTTTCCTCTCTCACCTTTTGGAAAATTGAATGTGTTTCTGGAAGAAGGGCATATGTTACATTTTTTCAAATATTGTGTTTTTTTATGGATGAAGGTAAAATGGGACTTGGCTCAACAGTGTTTAGTGTTTAACACATTAATTTTTTCAGTCAAAATGTCATATGTGTGACTTTTGCATATAATTAGTGCCTTAACATGAGCAACTTCAGTTTTTCGCTTCTCCTGTAAAATTTTAAAATTGTAACTTATGCCCTCCTTCCAGACACCCATTCAATTGAATATTTAATTAATATTATTGCAAATAAAAAAAGTTAAGAAAGTATCAAAAATCAGATAGCTTAACCAAATCGTTAAAATGCAGCTTAAGTTAAACTAAAGGAAAGAATTAAGGCTAAACAAAACTAAATGGTTTATGAATTAATACAGTGGGCATCACTATTAAATGAATCTCCATACATTTTCTCATGTGATTATTTCATTGCTTTTTTTATAATATGAAAATTTTCAATGTACACTTTTTTGAATATAAATTTTTTAATTTTCCAATAAAAATTTTCAACTTATTTTATAAAAAAATACTGAGGATCCACTTAATGCAGCCGACTGTACTATAGTTTTGTAGACCACTAACGAATATTATTAGAACCAAAGTAGCCCACCTTTTTAGATAAAAAATATATTTTTTGTTTCATTTAGATTCCATTGAAATTATATAATTAATAATTCTAATTATTAAGATTTCCATTCGATTCAATAAATAAGCGGAGTTTAGAAATACCTAACATCTTTACAAACATCAATAATTCAATGTATCGTTTCATTTAAGAAAGCCATTTTATAAACAACAAAAATATGTATTTATAAAAAAATTATTACTTTTACATGAAGACGCCAGGAAAGTTGATTGAAGATACTCGAAGATGTACTTTCAGGCCCCATAAGGATAGAATCTAAACTCTAAACAAAAATTCTCAAACGATTAAATAAAATTCGTATTCAAAATTAATTCTCTTTTTAAAGATAATTATGAATACGAATTGGCGGTTTTCAAGGATTAAACTGTGGAAAGAAAAAAATGTATTCTTTTTTTAATAAGCTTATACAAAATAAATTTACAATAGTCACATTAACATGATTATAAAGTACACTAGTTGTGGCACAGGTGATGATATGATTTCTTGAACGAAAATCTTCTTTATTCTTCACTTTTCTATCACTATTTCTAGGTTTCATTACAAATCTTCTTAGTCTTCTTAGTCTTCTCAACACAATTCTTTTTATTCTTCGCATAATTTTATGCGCATTAAATTTCAATAAAAATATCAATAAAAAAAAAAAATTATTTCAAAGTATGTGCACAAGTGCATATTCATTAAGTGTGACCACTCTCCCAAATTCAAATAAATCATTTATATGAAGCTGAGCTAAAGGGCCTAAGCTAAAATATTATTTTGCGCCCAGGGAGAGTGATCCCCCTCACCACTATCATTTATTCCCTAAACTAAGAGAAAGAATTAAATTTTGGCCGAAATATTTATTAGTTAAAGCAAATTAATTTTGTACGAATAGAAGAAACTTGTTGTATTTTCATTGAATTTATCATCTTAACACAAAGATCCGAACTGAACTGAGTGCCGATGAAGAAACCCTGCCTAAATCTATGTCATTAATTCGAAGTATTGGTAATTTGCACTCTCCACAAGAGAATCTTTATCATCTCTTGCTGCTCGAAATCAGTGTGATCAGAATCAAGAATTCAATGAAACATGACAAGTTTCAGTATTATTATTAAGTTAAAAAAAAAAAAAACCAAGAACTCATCTCTTTCCTCCTGTCATTAGACTGACTATTCTACCTAATAGGGGTTAAAGAGTTAGCGCATGCTGATTTCTAGCAATGGAGTTCGGAGAGAGCTCTTGTTAACAATAAAATTTTACAAAAGAATTTCACTTAAATTTAAAAAATATTATAATTTCAAAAGCATAATAAAAAAAAATATAAGTATTTTCATCATTGGATTGAAAAATTATTGTATTAATATAAAATGTAGATTTGAATATTTCAAGACAAATTGAAAATCTAATCAGTTAATTAATAAATTTAAATTTTGAAAAAATATTTTCAGAATCAAAATGTATAATCTAATTTGAGTTAAAGAAAAATTATTTTTATTTTGACACAAAAATAGGTCAAATCAAAATTTTAATTAAAAATTAATATTAAGATCAATGTAAGAATATAGTCTAATATTAAAATTATTTTATAGTAAATATTTTATTATGCTTTTGGTCTATATATACTAATATTAAAATATGGCAAAGGCGGATCCAAGTGGATTAAAATCATATCGACATTAAAATTTTAAAAAAAGAAAATAAAAATGAAATTTGTAAATTTGAGGACTTGAAATTTATTATTATATTCTCTTTAATTGTTTTTATTTTCTCTTACCTATGTATATATGCAGAGGCGTACTGAGGCAGTTGGGGGCCTGGGGCGGCACTAGAAGAGGGGGCCTTATATTGAATTTTTTTTTTTTTGGGGGAGGGTGCTCATCTTTAAATATCCTTCTCTCCATACACAAAAATATTTTTAAAATACTGCATATCCCTGAACCCCAAGGGCCCTGGCTCTCCTCAAAGTGAGAAATTTCATTAAATTTTGTTTTTTTTTTATCTAAATTTTCCCGTTTTTATCTTGAGCCCTGAGGGCCTTGGGGCCGCTCAAAGAGAAATTTTCATTGAATTTTCTTTTTTTTATCTAAATTTTCCCGTTTTTACTTGAGCCCTGAGGGCCCTGGGCTTCTCAAAGAGAAGTTTTCATAAATTTTCTTTTTTTTAGTCTAAATTTTTCCGTTTTTTGCTTGAGCCCTGAGGGCCCCGGGGCCTCTCAAAGGGAAATTTTCATTAAATTTTGTCTTTTATTTTATCTAAATTTTCCCATTTTTACTTGAGCCCTGGAGGGCCCTCTGGGGCCTCTCAAAGAGAAATTTTCGTTAAATTTTCTTTTTTTACCTAAATTTTTTTCGTTTTTACTTGAGCCCTGAGGGCCCTGGGGCCTCTCAAAGGGAAATTTTCATTAAATTTTCTTTTTTTTATCTAAATTTTTCCGTTTTTACTTGAGCCCTGAGGGCCCCGGGGCCTCTTAAAGAGAAATTTTCATTAAATTTTCTTTTTTATTATCTAAATTTTTCCGTTTTTACTTGAGCCCTGAGGGCCCCGGGGCCTCCTCAAAGAGAAATTTTTATTAAATTTTGTTTTTACTTGAGCCCTGAGGGCCCCGGGCCTCTCAAAGGAGAAATTTTCATTAAATTTTGTTTTTACTGGAGCCCTGAGGGCCTCCGGGAATCTCAAAGAGAAATTTTCATTAAATTTTCTTCTTTTTTTATCTAAATTTTTCCATTCTTTACTTGAGCCCCTGAGGGCCCTGGGGCCTCTCAAAGGGAATTTTTCTTTGCAAATTTTCTTTTATTTTATCTAAATTTTCCCCATTTTTACTTGAGCTCTGAGGGCCCCGGGGGCCTCCTCAAAGAGAAATTTTCATTAAATTTTCTTTTTTTTACCTAAATTTTTTCGTTTTTACTTGAGCCCTGAGGGCCCCTGGGCCTCTCAAAGGGAAATTTCATGAACATTTTCTTTTTATTTTATCTAAATTTTCCCATTTTTACTTGAGCCCTGAGGGCCCCGAGCCTCTCAAAGAGAAATTTTCATTAAATTTGTTTTTACTTGAGCCCCCTGAGGGCCCCGGGCCTCTCAAAGAGAAATTTTCATTAAATTTTCTTTTTTTTGATCTAAATTTTCCCGTTTTACTTGGAGCCCCTGAGGGCCCCGGGGCCTCTTAAAGAGAAATTTTCATTAAATTTTCGTTTTTACTTGAGCCCCTGAGGGCCCTGGGCCTCTCAAAGAGAAATTTTCATTAAATTTTGTTTTTACTTGAGCCCTGAGGGCCCCGGGGCCTCTCAAAGAGAAATTTTCATTAATTTTTTTTATAAATATATGGGGGCTTATGTTGTCCGGGGCTCGGAGCGGACCGTCCCCCGCCCCCTTTCTCGGTACGCCACTGATATATGTAAATATATATAGAGAGAAAGTATTGGATTCATGTCAAAAATTCGATGTCGAGATTTTGATGGATCTTCACGTTTTGAGGCCCCTGAATCCAAAAAAGTGGTTTTCGCGATATGGTCTGTCTGTGGTGGTGGGTGGGGTGGGTGGGTGGGTGGGAGTGGGTGTGTGTTTCAATGTTCAAGGGCATGAAGGAATCTGAGCTACGAGGCTGAAATTCCTATATTTAACTTAAACACCCCCCGGGACCGGAGAAATAAGCTTTTAATCAAAATCGGCCAGCATTACGTACTTCTACTGTGTATTTTTTCAGTTTTTTTCGATTTTCTCAAAATTTGCTCCAACGATTTTTTTTTAAATTCAAAAATCTAATTATTTTTTAGGATGCTCTTTTAAATGTATATTCTCATTTTGCGATTGAAATCTTCTGAAGACCACTTTACTCTTGTATTTTATAGGGTAAGATAGGAGAAATAGGTACTATGGTAACAAAATATAAATATTTTCCCATACTTATAAATTTTACATCTGAATTCAACATATTCCGTACTGTCGGGAACTAAATACATGTCGACACAAAAATCTGGTGTGACAAGCACAGTACACAACTGATTACCGAAGGTAAGAGAAAGTTGTGCAAGCTGTGCGCCAGTCACACCAGAT